>CM062297.1:852962697-853211890 GCA_031216915.1 Pictodentalium vernedei
CCTTGGGAAGCATGGTGGTGCTCTGCGGGTTCCCCAAAATATGCGCCACGTTTGTGCCATAAGACTCCCAAAAGGGGTTTTGACATTGTTGGATTCACAATCTATTATCAATTTGTCTGAAATCTTGTAAGAGAAAGAATCAATTAACTCGGTATTCCCAAAATAAACAGTAGGTATCTTGCTAATCACTGTTTTTCTGTGCGGGCCCCCCAAATTTCGCATCCTTCCGAGTGCCCAAGGCAAAGCAAAAATGGAGGGGAAATACTTTTGTTACATGGGCTATTATAAGTTTTTCTCGCTGTTTGTCAGTGGAACCGGCATGTGGAAAGCATGTACCCCTTGCATCCGTGATGTTTTCGTGTTCTGTCTACATGTACATGAGATGTGTAGGGTATACAGTCTTCATTTCAACACAAACCCTTTTGATTTAATGATTGAATATGGCGAATGCAAATGGAAGAAGACATTTGTCTGAAGCAGAAATGTGGTGGGCTGCGGGGATGGTGGAACAAGGGGCTACCCATCGTCAGGTTGGTGAAGCCTTTGGTGTGCACCATACGGTGATCACCAGAGTCTGGGCAAGATTTCAGCCGTATGGCACACCAGTCAGACGACATGGTGGTGGCAGAGACAGGGCAACATCTGCAGCTGAAGATCGGTTTTTCATCATCCAGGCCCGTAGGAACCGTTTTGACACAACAACCCAATTTCGCAGTTACCTTCAGAATGCATCCGGGTTAAATGTTTCGACGCAGACTATCCGGGCAAGGTTGCACGAAGGTGGGCTCCGATCGAGAAGACCATGTATTCGCATTCAGCTTTCCCAGAACCACCGCCAGGCACGATATGAATGACCATGGATCACGATGGGTGGACCAGGGAAGATTGACGACCTGTCCTTTTTACAATTGAGTCAAGGTACTGCCTGTACAACAGACAGGCGTACTAGGGTATATGGGAAGACCAGGAGAGCGATTCTATGCAGCCAACATGGCTGAGCATGACCGCTATGTGGAGTGTCAATAATGGTCTGTGGCGGCATCAGCTGGGATGGACGTACAGAGCTTTGTGTCCTTGGCCGTGGTACATTGACTTCGCAGCGATATATTGATGAAATCCTGGATGTCCACGTCAGATTGTATGTAGGTGCAGTGGGTGATAGATTCATTCTGATGGGCGATAATGCCCGTCCTCATATTGCCCATGCTGACCAGGAGTACCGACAGAGGGAGGAGACTGAGCGTATGGACTGGCCAGCAAGATTCCCTGACCCCAATCCAATCGAACATGTCTGCAGCTTGCAATTTCAGTCCGTTCAGTCCAACCAAGAAGTTTTCAGGAGCTTTAGTGCCATGCTGATCCAAGAATGGAACAGCATTCCACAAAGGACCATCTGAAACCTGAATGGGAGAATGAGATCGCGTAGTCAAGCTGTAATGAACAATAAAGGGTCTCATACTCGATATTGAATCCATATCAGTTCGCTCCGTCAACTTTTTGGCAAATTTGAAAAAAATCCTCTTTTACCAATAATATCCATTTTCCCTGGTTATCGTATTCAAAAGCTAAAAAATAATGTCAAACACAAACACTATCTCAATTTCTGTGCTTAAAGCATTAAAGATATAATTAAATATAAAATATATACACTTTTCATAACAATATTTCAACTAAAACGTAAAACAGGTAGTTGGATATACTTGGTGCTTAGCAAACTTTGAGTAGCATATATATTATAATGGCTGGCATGCCAGCCTGCCCTCCCTGCCATCAGGTTACTCACGGTTTATCCAATCCCAAAAATATATATATAATGGTCTATGGTTTCCTGCTTTTAAACACAGGAATCTCAATTAATGGAAGATTCGTGAAGATGCAACTGCTTGAATTTAATTTATATCGCCGTTGTCAAACTGGACTTCCACCAGGCATAGTCCTAGCACCGCGTCACTGGATTGATAACTGATAAAGTTTTTCGGAAGGTGGACGCGACGGGAGCCGACCCAGGGTCAACGGCACCCCTGCCTAGCCATAAATTCTCTGCCACCATACTAACTGAGCGAACGGCAACCGCCCCCCCCCCCCCCAAAAAAAAAAATATGACATTTACCCGGATCTTCCATTAACCCTTTAGCCAACGTAACGGCCAAAACCGGCCAGCGCTATTCTCAAAAATCGCTAATTAATTTTCATTATTTTTTCATTTTTTGTCTCAAAAACATAGGCTATGACCCCTCATTGGAACAGCTCGTCGAGCTCGTTCCAATGAGGGGTCATAACCTATGTTTTTGAGACAAAAAAATGAAAAAAATTAGTTGTTCAAGAATTTTTTTTACAAGTGTCGTCTGCTTTTCATGTTAGGTAAAGGGTTAATTGAGATTCATGTGTTTAAAACCTGGGACTATTTACCATTATAACAGTAATCTGTTCCAGTTGCATTGGATGCAAAAGCAAACGATCCACGGGTAAATCTTACAATAAAATATTGACTACAAAGCAACACAGAAAACAATTCCAACAATTTAATAATTGTTAATTCTTGAATATCGGTCTCGGTCGGATTGTAAATTTGAATTAACATACTAGCTGAGATAATTGCAGCTTTTTTGGGAGGGGAGGGGGGGGGGGGCTACCGTTGGCTCACTTGGTATGGTGGCAGAGCATTTATGGCCAGACGATTGGGTACCGTAGACTCAGGATCGACTCCAGTCCAGGCCACCTTCCGAAAAACCTTTCAGTTTTCAATCCAGTGGCGCGGTGCTAGAATATATATATATATATATATATATATATATATATATATATATATATATATATATATATATGTATCCGTCGAAATAAAGCTCAAACAGCACAGGATAAAACAATTTTCACCTAGCTTCCGGTCTGATGAAGGCCTTCTTCAGGGTACAGACACAAAAAGAAAAAAAGACACACAGACGACGAAAGAAATGAAATGTGGCGATAAAAGTTCTCGTAAGCTAAATTCTGACAGAACGGATGTGTAATACAACCCGAAAAGAAAAGAAACCGAGGTAAAAGTAGAAAGCAAAAGGTAAAAAATAATGTTAGACAAATTCTGAAAAGTATTCTAGAAAGTCCTAACTCCCGGTAGAACCCGATTTTAATATGGCCTTCGAAAATTAATAGGAACTGGAATTTCAGAAATGACAAGATATTCCATGTATTACACGAAAGTATAACTGGATGAAAAAAACAAATTAGTTTGCAGTCCGTCACCTTAAAATACATCAAGTAGCCCGCTAGGGGGGCGGGGGGGGGGGGGGGGGCGGGGGGGGGTAATTTTAGAGTTTGTTGATGAAATTATATATAATCCTAGACACTACCCGTCCTATTTGTTAACTGGTAGAGTGCTGGAAGCCCATATTTGGGCTTTATTCTGAAGTGCAGATACTGCAACTTGAAGTCTTCAAAGTCAGTGGTTGTGCTTCATATTATCTTTGTAATGATATTATTTAGACTAATAAAATTTGCCTGTTACAATTTATAGGAGAGTGCCTGTGGGCACTCTCCTATAAATTGTAACAAGGCCAAGTCATATGAACAAATTTTGGTGGCCAAAAATAATTTAGCACTTTACCAGTTAATAGGGATTATATAATAACTTAGAAGTATCGCATTGCTCGGAATATGCGCCTGTTATTCTTCATTTTTTTTTTTTTTGTGATGTACGTCTCGTTTCGTTTCTCTCTCAAACTGTATTTTGGCACACCTATTTTTTTTTTTTTTTTTTTTTTTATTTTTACTTTTTTTTCTTCATTCATCTTTGTTGATGTTATGACAATAAGTGTCTTATCTTATCTTATCTTGTTGAGATTTTCAAAAAAAATGTCAAAAGTTTTGTTGGATGACCCCTTAAATAAGCTTTTGAGCTGTTAGATTGATGTCGAATCCTGATTCTCAAACAAGTCGAAAATGTAACATTGACAACACTTCTGATATGGTATTATATTTATTCACAATGTATATTTTTGTTCTTGATGTATCATTTGCATATTCAAAAAATATTGTTTATAGTAAATCTTTGATAGAGCACAAGATCTTCTGTTCAGCAATCAAGAGTGTGCTGTAAATGGTTTTGTATTGGAAGCTGTATTCAATTAACATGGGTTATTCAATCTAGAGATATCCATTTAGTTGGGTCTTGCTGTGATGTTTTTTTTCTGTTATGCTATTTTCTGTCTTTGCAGATGGTTTATGGGCAAAATGTCAAGGCAGGGTGCCGAAGATTTATTGATGAAAGTAGAAGGAGGGCTTGCTCAGTCTGATGGAGCATTCATTATAAGAGAATCTGAGAGCACACCTGGTGATTTTACTTTATCAGTCAAGTATGTAATGACAAATATATCAATCATTTTCAGATATTTGTTTGTTTTCTTGTATCTCACCTAACTGAAATAGGATTGCAGCCAGGAATTTTGTTGCGGAGGTGCATTGAGTGGCGATTTGCGATCACCGACTTCGCCAGGGCGACCATGGTCCAACGGATACAATTTTGAAAACAGCTTATCAAAGCTCTGTTGTAGCAACTGGAATAGGGATACTTAGGAACCAAAATATAAGCACTTTTGCACTGTTTTATATGGAAAAGTGGGGGCGCGGTGGCTCAGTTGGTAGAGGTGCAGGCTGCAAGCCGAGAGGTCCTCGGTTCGAATCCCACCTGCGGCAACCGCGTTGTGTCCTTGGGCAAGACACTTCACCCCCATTGCCTACATGGGGGCACGATGACGCTGTGTACTGAGGCGTACTGCACGTCGATGGTGCGCATGTCTTCAACCAATCTAACCCTGCCTGTGCTGCGGTGCAGAGTTCAGAGTTACGATGTTGGAGAGCTGACAGCTGCTCGTCGTTGCTCGGTGGTTCTCTCCGGGTACTCCGGCTTCCTCCACCCGTAAAACTGTCACGGTCACGATTAGCCATTGTGCATAAGTATGTGACCTTAAAACACCAATAAATAAATAAATAAATAATATGGAAAAGTGCACACAGAGTAGATCACTAAAGTTTATTTTCCAGATATATGTTATACCTGTATAAGTATTTCTGTTAATTCTGGGAGACTTAAACAACAATAAGCTCGGTGTAACGTATAGCGAATGTAACACCAGGACAGCGCAACTAGTTTCTATGACACGCTTAGCACCTTTGATATTTTTTTATAAGCGAGGTTATAAAAAGAGTGTTAGAGTTGTGCCTTGGCATTCCACAGAAACTACATATAAAAGGAACATTTATGTTTTAAAATAACTTGCCCCGAGACATCGTATTCTCTATGGCTAATGGCTAAACCACAAGTGAATGTTCCCCGTTTTATCAATATTTGGAATCACAAATGGGAGATAGTCCCCTCAAGAGAACTCCAGTTTTGTGGGAAAATGCGTTAGCACCCTTCGCACATCCCCTGGCTAAGAAAAGTAGGGGGTGCTTAAGTTCCAGGTGAAAAGAAAATAAAATAGTTTGAATAACAATACAAAAATAATGACTGAGGTTGAGGGTAACAATGTGGATTGTCTCACCGAGGGACTATTAGCGCCTCGGGAGATAATGGTCCTGAGGGGAGACAAACCACATTGTTACCTTCAAGCTCAGTCACTATTTTTTTTTATTATAATGCTGATTCCGTCTTGATACATAGAGGATATGGAATGAGTGTTTTTCTCATTACAAAAACTGGGATGTGAAAATATTTGTTCTGTAATTTTTCCTAACACAGGAAGAGATGCATTTAAATATAATGTAGATTTAAATACTGATTTCAATCAACTTTTTATTTATTCCGACATTGCAGATTATATATTTTAGGTGATACTGAAGTAGAGCTGTAGGTTAACCGAAACCGAACCGAGGTTTTTAGTTTTTTTAAAAACCCGAAACCGAAACCATCGACATCCTGTAATCTAAGGTTTTTCGTTTTTTATTAAATACTCTCTTGCCAGCTCTTGCTGCCGAAATTCACAGAATGTAGCCATCCCAGAGTTGTGAGAGTACCCAGACACTGCCTATGGCAGTGTCTGGGTACTCTCACTACTCTGGGAAGGCTACATTCTGTGAATTTCCGACATTTCAGTTTAGTTGTGTTTGCAGCTTTCCTCGAGTTGCGTGTAGGTGTCAAACCTCGAAAAATGGCCAAGCACAATAAAGGTTCTGTATATTTAGGTAATTATTATATTGGCCTTCCTGATTCTTCATGTATTATAGCTTATTTCGGGCATTCATTGAGTTTCACTCAATTTCACTACCATTCAGTTATGACTCTGGACATAAGAATGAGTTTTATTGAATTTTACTTGGCCTCATGAACAAACCGAAAACCGAACCGAACCGAGGTTTTTCTCCACCTGAAAAACCAAAACCGAAACCGAACAAGAAATTTAAAAACCTACAGCTCTATACTGAAGCATCTATTTTACGAGTAATACCATTTGAAGTACGAAAAGAATATCAACACATTCGCGGCCTCCCCACTATCCTTCTGTGCTGGCACTTGTGCCATATCGATTAACCCATTCACACGCATGTGTCGTTCTGTGTATTCAGCTCCTGTATCAAGTCAAAATATTTGGATGGATTCTTGTTTCATTTTTAGCTCAACTTGACAAAGTCAAGCTGAGCTATTGCCATCACTTCTCGTCCGTCGGCGTACGTACGTACCTACGTTAGTACGTACGTCCACAATTTCCTTTGGCACACCTCACAGGTCGCATTTATGATCAGATTACTTTGAAACTTGGTATGCTTGTTTGGGGTGACCTCTAGATAGGAGCTATCGATTTTCTTCAATTTTCGTCAAAAAATGTTGCCGCGGCCAACGTTCTTAGAACTTACTTTAGTCAAACCACAATATTTCCCTTTGGCACATTTATGATTTGATTGCTTTGAAATCTGGTAGCCTTATTTGGGGTGACCTCTTAATGGGAGCTATCGATTTTCTTCAATTTCCGTCAAAAAATGTTGCCGCGGCCAACGTTTTTAGAACTCGGTTTGGTCAGACCACAATATTTCCCTTTGGCACACCCTAGAGGGCACATTGATGATTTGATTGCTTTGAAACCTGGTATGCTTGTTTGGGGAGACCTCTAGATGGGAGCTATTGATTGCCTTCAATTTTCGTCAAAAAATGTTGCCGCGGCCAACGTTCATAGAACTTAGTTTAGTCAGACCACAATATTTCCCTTTTGTACACCCTACAGGGCACATTTATGATCAGATTGCTTTGAAACCTGGCATGCTTGTTTGGGGAGGCCTCTAGATGGGAGCTATCGGGAGCTCTTCGGGTTTCTGACAAAAAATGTTGCCACTGGCAAAAAAAAAATAACATTGGTACCAATGATCTTCAATTTTGCCATTTCATTTATAACTTACCAAGTTCAAGTTTGTCAAGTTGAGCTACAGTGTCAATTACACTTTCATTAAATATTTATTCACATTATCTTTGTAAATGTCTGTAGACCATTCTTCCCAGTGCAAAATCTGAGAAGTGTCGAAGCATTTTGTACCTCATACCCATTGCTTTGAAAAGTTCGAAAGTTGTCCATGTATCTACAAGACTGTGTTGTTCTGGTGTGTGTTCACAGTGATCATTGTCTTGTTCTGCACATGTATTGCAAAGTGTGAAAACCATTTTCTTGTTACAGTGAATTGTGAAAACTGGCATGTGAAGATTTTGTGGTAGAAAATTTTTTCATTTAATGGGTCCCCCATAGTGTCTTAAATTATGTGTATCTGTGTTTTCTATTGTGAGTATTTTTGGACGACCTACTGGATATTCTCTGTGTTTATTAACATACGGATTAAGTGAGCAAATATCTATGTACTTTATTTCAGTGTTTGAGCTTTGATCTATTTTATGGTATAATTTAATGGCATTTGTTCTCCCTCCAAATAAAGTTTCCCACGGTTTTATTGGATCCATGCTTGGAAAAAATGAATTGAGTTCTCTTTTTAATTCTGAATCTGTTTTGCATAAATTGCCATATTCATGTTCTCATATCCCTTTCAAGGTGTACCCAAATGACTTCAGATGTTCTAGGCAACCCTGTGTCTGTATGTATTTATTTATAAATGGTGTTTGTGTCTTTGTGGAATCCATATACATAATAATTACATTGTTAATGTAGTTATACGTTTTGAGTCCAAATACTCCATTCCCATTGGTCAGCTGGATGAAAACGTCATGACCAAATGTAATTCATTTTCCAATGAAAACATTTGTTCGAACTTTGACCCGCATTTAGAGCGCAGTTAACAGAATGTAATTCGGGTGGTGTTTGGGCGGGTTTTTAACTTTTAGCGCCTCTCGCAGTGATCAACTCCGCTGCTGTTTCTTTGGTGACATTTCCCAACTGTGGCATAAAGCCCGTTACTAAAATACCCGTTTCCATTTCTAAAGTTGTGAAAATTAAAAATCAGAGTTGTGCGCTTTGTCTTTGTGTGAGGGTGGTTTTTCGCCTCGTTCGTTCATACATGTTTTATTTCGTCTTTCTGCTTTGTTGTTTGGTAAAAAGTAGTTTAAACAGTTACGGAATGTAATTATAAGAATTGAACGCAAACAAATTGCATTCAATTCTTAAATAATCTCCTATTTTAGCCTGCCCACCATTCAGTGCTTGTTGTATGTGTATGTGTTCTTCTTGTGCAAGTAACAGTAAAAAGCTGATAGCCTTTAAAGAGCACTTGACTGCAGATGGATAACCTATGTCTGAAATGATGGCGTTGATGTTTTCTCAAAACCTTATTACAGACGTCAGCTGAAGGGTTCTATTTTATCATCTAATAATTTCTGTCTAAATTTCCCACAACCTCTTTATAAAATATCTACATTTGATCCACAGTACATTTCCATTTCTTTTCGAAAAATAAAAATAACATCGGTGGAAAGTGTTTGATGATGCCATTTGATGAGTTCTTCCCTATCCGATTGAGACATGGAATCATGCATGTGTATCAAACCTGAGCCCCGCCCCTCTCGATTTACACCGCAACTAACGCCTGGTGTGGTTCTAATCGAAGCCAGCGCCTCCAATAGTCCTCCTCAGAGAAATGCCCTTGCACCACCCCCGATAAAAACATCAAGAGGGTCCCTCCCATAGAGGTCCGCAGTTTTGAAAAAACCGGGGGTTAAGAAGCGGGTTCTCATTCCATGGGGTGTTTCCAACGACCAAACAGCAAGAGAATAGATGATATAATATTTAATTAATTATAAACAAATCATTTTCAACTCTTTCCAGTACATTAGTCTTCTCCTTACTCAAGTGGGGGGATCTTGCATCATTAACAATTATTTAAAAGGCCATTCAAGAAAACTTCTTTACCAACAACCTTAAGGAGGGTTACCAAAACGAGCAGGGCTTGCTTACCTGTGTAAACAAGCACTCCTCCACATTATAGTTAACGAGATACCTTCCGCCCAATACCAGTTGCCAACGCTCAACCAATGCGCTAAATAATAAATAGGCTACTACCCTTACCCTATCCCAGTCGGGAGAAGGGGAGCTATAAATAGTTTCGGTTCTACTCACTCAAATGAGTTCCGCTACCAAAACTCCGCGCTCAAATCCTGTTCGAAATTACGAACGCAAGGGAGTACCACTACCAAATACCACGATTATCGCGACACAATCAATAACTATTTTATCCAGTGCAGACCTCTACGGAGGCGAGCTGGCCTACATAAATCGGATCCCAATCCTAACCATGTTCAACCTGAAACGCATATAAAAGTTAACAACTCCCCCTGTACTTCACGGGTGGGGAGGGGCAAAGGTCTCCTCCAACCTTCAACCAAAGTGTGTCCCCCACTAAAGTAATCCGTCCATAATGTACTAAATACGACCCAGGGCTGACATGATCTCTACTAATTTTACTATAATGTTGCCAATGATTGCCTACCTAAGGGGGGGGGGAGGTCTGAACTACTCTACCCTCGGCCCACCCTGTTCTGTCTGCTACTGGCTGAGAAGTGTGCGTCCCCTGTAAGAAAATCTCAGTCGGGTCGCACCATTCTCAAGCACAGAATATTCAAAAAGGCAATACAAACATAATGAATTCGCCTACAGACTCACGGGATCCGCCGAAAGAGGAAATTCCATGATCCTTCCCAATCCCGACTTGCAAGCTACATCGAAAAAATAATATTTTTCCAAATAAATATCACTAAATGATTACCTTCAGCTGCCTTCACAAAATCCCAAGTCTTATTATACAAAAACGATATTTTTACATGAAGGCGCAATCAAGCGATACATTCTTCACGTAATTATCGCTACGAAAAAGGAAATCCGTGGAACTAGTGATGTTTGAATTGCCTGTCTCCGAGTGTTATCATTTAACTCTTCCACGGCCTTTATCATCGGTCCCCAACTACTGAACCAAGCCGAGACTTATTTGCCGACCCAACCACGGCTGGATCGTTTCACATGTAAAATTCGGCATCTAAATAATCACCAAAATAATTTTGATAAATTTGTGTACTTGCCAAATGAGGGGTATAACCTATTGCTAATTCAATCAAACCAAATGTTTTAGGGAATTGTGCCAATCTCATTAAATGAAAACTTAAAAAATCAATTAATCTCACACCATAAGCTTGAAGTAGAATAATTTTGTTTCCATTCATAATAATTTCTGGAGATGCGATATCATTTTCAACAAGATGTCTTAATACAAATTGTCCATCAAGTCCTCTTAATTTATGAGCAATAGCTGTAGTCCCATTATGTTCTTTACTGAAAAGCCATCTACAAATATCTGCCAACGTAGACACCCCTTTAAATATTGTTTTTCTTTGTCCAAATGGATCACATGAAATACATTTTTGATCTATGGGCTTACGGATACAATCTGTGCAAGGCCGATGAGCAATACAGAGATTTGGAATGTGAACTCCTGAGCCTTGAGTGGTTTCAGAGTCAAACAATACATATTGAATTTTTGGCATTGTGTCATTATCAGGTGATTTATATTTTAGAATAAAACATTTACATTTTTTAAACACCTCTCAAATGGGTTTTCCTTTCCTGAAGTAATTTAACATATTACGTTTTTTACATTTTTGCACCAGTTCACAAATGGTTTTCAGGGACCGATCAGGACTATTTAAAATACGCTCTAGCCTCGGAGCCTATTTTTTCAATTCATGCACCAGATTTCAATTTACGGAGTCACACTGCTGTTTGTAACACACACTGCAAGTATGTAATAGCTCTCATCATTTTCATTTAGTACACTATAGCAAACATTAATCTTCACTGTGGTTTCTGATCAAGTCTTGGCTGCCTATTTAGGCAGCCAAGACTTGATCAGAAACCACAGTGAAGATTAATGCTTGGTAATTAAGACTTGAAGTATTAACTTAAGCACTCTACAACAATGATAAATGATAATCATATATATAATACATGTAAGAGTGCCTCTCTCGATTATCCATCGAAAGAATATCAAAATATGATCTGAGAAGTTACGCGCCAACCGAGAAGCCTATTTCTGAGATTTAAGAGCCAGGTCCTGATGTTTCAGAACCAAATGCGCACTGGGGCATGCCCAGGTCGGTCCCTGGGTTTTCTGTTCTTTTCTCTTTGTAGTGATGTGGTTTTCATAACATGATGAACTTTTGCTTTTGAGTGTCGATTGACAAAGTAGTTACAACTTAATATTAAAGTGTCAATGTGATATAAACCGTTCAAACCTTATTTTTTTAATTCTTTGACGACAGTTACCTTATCTTTACGCATACATGAGGATGACTTAGCAACGTTTGATGAAGACCCCAGAAACGATATATCACCCGGGGCCACTCGCTGCTTCTACTACCACTACCTCATAACAGAGGCCGCATCTCACACCCCTCTTATCCTCCCTATGGGGAGAATGATCACTAGTGATCACCACAGGCGATCAATAGTTATAACTACTGGCAATCACTAGTGCTCACTTGAGAGATGAGGATAAAGGGGTGTGAGGTGAGGCGATTACTAGTGAGGTGATCCAACGGGACGAGCGAGAGCGACACAGTCACCATTCTTTCAGAAGCCCTTGCCTCCCACATTTGAAACAACGCCTCATCACCCCTTCCAAGGAAGTCCTGCTCTGGGACCCAACTCCTGCATCCCGACCATGAGCGACAGGTCCCCTGCGACGCAAACCCAGCGGAGAAACTTCGACCAGAAAACCTCCTCACATGACCCACCATCCCATCCATGTGTGACCCAGTGACCCTTCCGAGTGACCCTATCGCTAGCTTCCCCCGTAATTCACGGGGACCTGTCCTGGGGATCCTTGCAAATGACCCTGCACCCCGGCCAAGGGTGACACATTCGACCCCTCTCCTTCCAGAAGCCCCATTCTCTTCACACCCATCTTATCCTCGTATGGGGTGATAATCACTAGTGATCACCACAGGCGATCACTAATCACTAATGGTCACTATTTATTTATTTATTTATTTATTTATTTATTTATTTATTTATTTATTTATTTATTTATTTATTTATTTATTTATTGGTGTTTAAGATCACATATTTCTGCACAATGGCTAATCATGTCCATGGCAGTTTTATGGGTGGAGGGAGCCTGAGAACCACCGATCAGTGGCGAGAAACTGTCAGCTCCACAACATACCAACTCCAAACAAGCAGGGTTAGCATTGGTTGAAGACGAGTCCATCATCGATGTGCAGTACGCCTTAGTACAACACGCCACCGTGCCCCCACGTGGGCAAAGGGAGTGAAGTGTCTTACCCAAAGACACAGCGCACTTGCCGAAGGTGGGATTCGAACCAAGGGCCTCTCGACTTGCAACCTGCACCTCTACCTACCGAGCCACCGTGCGAACTGAGATGAGGATAAACAAGGGCTGAGGCCTCACATCATAGGCGCCTTATCCTTATAGGTAGATGTTCACTAGAGTGCAAGATGAGGCCATGAAGTTAGGTTTATGAGTCAGGGAAGGCCATGAGGTGGGGGTAAGAGGGCAGAGGAGGCCGTGAGAGCTATGAGTTAGGGCTTCACTGAGGCTTCTCCCCATAGGCATTTGGTATTCGTGTGGGGCGAAGCTCACAAAGGTCCGTTTGGGTAAGTTTCGGTGTTGATTCGGTCCAATAAAAGGTCCGTTGGGGTAGGTTTGAACCGTTGTTTGGGTTGTTTGAGGTGATTCAATGCACCCACTGAATCGAACACCCCTCCCCCCCAAAACAAAAAAAAACGTTCCAGTCCAACCAGGTGGCCACTGGGCTCCATAGCAACCCCGTGCTACCCTTAACAACCAAGATGGTGGCAATCCTAGTCAAAATGGCTGGCGGAAGTGTGTCACCTTAGAAACAAGTGCTGTTCTTGCGCAGTGGGACCAGGTGCCACCATAGGAATGATGCCACAAGATGGCCACACACGCGGCCACCATGGTAACCTCACCCATCCCTTCCGGTCACGTGACCGACGTCAGATGAGAACCTGCATGAGAACTTTCTAAAAGGGCAAGAAGTCAACATCACATACTATGAATGTTCAAAGCTTAAGGAGCTAGAATCTCCTAAAATTGACACCGATAGGCATGCGACATTTCAGATATACATGTGCGCATGCGCACGATACACTAATTATCACCATGACAAAGAGACGTCGCAAGGTGGCAGATTACTATACACCTGGAACTTAAGTAAGCACCCCCTGAAATTTTCATGACAGTGAAGTTGCTGTTACTGATTATTATGTTTTAATGATTGCTATGTCTGGCAGTACAGTTTCTGGTTGAGAGCGTAACCCAAACACATCCCTCTTCCACGTGAAGCATGCTTCCCACGAATGTCACAAGAAACATTATCATCCACATGCAATATCTGGGTATAAAACAAGAAAATTTGTCACTTCTTTTATCCTTAAATGTTGACATGGCAACGAGGAGACTGTCAGGGGCACTAAGATTGTAAATCGTTCGCATGCATGCAACATGCATGTCATTCAAAGCAATTGGAAGGCAAGTTGGCTATAGTCATTCTGTCATCAGCAGACTTGTCCGAAAACCTCAACAAACCAATGATGTCAAGGATCGATCAGGGCCTGGACAACCTCAAAAGACCTCTCCTCGGGAAGATCGGAGTCTGGCACGCCTCGTTAGGCGTGAACCTTTTGCTTCAAGTGGGGTTTTGAAAATACGCCTTTGGCTCCCCAACAGGCGTTTGTGCAACAGAACTGTTTGAAACTATCTCAAAACAGCGGGAAAGAGGTCCAGAAGGGACCGATCAGCATCAAAGATGATGTTTGGAGTGGTGAATGGCAAGACAACATTGGAATCTCAGGACATAGAGGAGAGTCCATAGGTCAGACGAGAGTAGGTTTCTGCTTCACGTCACAGATGGTCGCATTAGAGTGTGGAGGCATAGAAATACTGCTTACGTGCCCAGGAACATCAGAACTACAGTCCCGTATGGTGGAGAATCAGTAATGATCTGGGGATGCCTCTCTCGTGATTGCAAACCTGAAATGGTGACTAATCGTGGGAATCTCAGTGGTTATCAGTACATCCGAAACATTCTCAATCCGGTTGTAGTGCTTCATTTTGACAACCACCCGTTGGCTACTCGCCTTGTATACATGGACGACAATGGAAGACCACATCTTTTCCCACGCTGTGAGAGCATTCCTTCAAGACAACGCTATTACAATACTACCCTGCAATCAGTCCCGATTTGAATCCCTTAGAACACATCTGGAACTTTATTGGACGTTGTGTGCAAGCAAGGGATCCGCCTGTACAGAATTTGACCGATTTGGAAGCGGCATTGCATGAAGAGTGGCAGAAGTTGCCTCTGGACCGTGTCAGAAGGCTCACTGGTAGCATTAGGAGGAGGGTTCCGGCTGTCAACTTGGCACGTGGTGGATACACTCGCTACTGACATCGGACACTGCTATTGTGTTCAGGAGATCACAAGTTACACTTTTTTCCTCAGTAATTGCCGGCATTGTTTCATCATGGATCGTCCCAGCCCATTACTTGTCGAGAGAACATTTTTCCATCAAAAATATTAGTGACAGATATGTGTAATTAGCGCCATTAAAATACTGCATATTTTCATCATGTGTTGTCTTTAATTTGTCAATAGACCATTCTTTTGTAACAAAAGTGGTTAACTTTGTAACAAAAGTGGTGAGCTGTAACAAAAGTGGGCAAGTGATGTAACAAAAGTGGTGAGCTGTAACAACAGGTGGTTGCAAAATAGTATCCCTGATGACATTCCGTAGAAATTGTTTTAAATCTTGTTGAATTTCGTCAAATACTAATGATGAAATTCTCTCGACTCCAGCTCTTCTTGCAAGTCGTCGTAAATTATTTCTTGGAATAGTAATGGTCGATTCCCGCTTCATTCCACCTCTTCCAATTCCATTTCTTCCCTTCGATATCTTCATCTTTATGAATAGCTGTATCCTCATGGTTGGTTCAGTATCAAGTAATAAAAGAGCACGAGTTGACAGTTTTATACTTACTCCAACGACGTGACTGCAAACGTCGTGAATGGTTGATTGTCTACCGCCTTATAATCAAACCAGCAAGTCGGCGTTCTTTGGAGAGATTTTGATACGAATGACAGCTTGCTTTGCCTTTCAATACCAAGTCACAATAACATTTGATGATTGTATTTATTCAGTCAAGAAAATATGGTAGAGTTCAATGTTTTATCAGACTTTGACGATTTAATAGGCATTGATCCTGCAATACTATCACCAGAAGATGGGAAAGAAAAGTCAATAGCGAGAGAATCGGCATCAACCATTACTTCCAAAAATCATAATGAAGGTTTACTGAAGGATATTTTAAAAGCTATACAAGAAATGAAATCTTGTCACACCCAAGTAGTCCTATCAGCAGAGAAACTAATAGTACCGGTAGAATTCAAGATGATAGAAGAGAATTCAATACAAATTCCACAACGGCAAAAACCTGGACCAAAACCACGTAAACGTTTTATTACTACTGATACACAAACTGAGGTTTTTGAAGAGAAGAAAACGGAACAGATCAAAAAAACACCACTCATTCGTCTACCCAACATGAAACGCAGATTTCAATGGAATTGGAAGGGATTCATGTGAAAAAAGGGACTTCTTTTAAAAATTTGTAGCCATAAAAAGGACCTGCGCGAAGCCAATTTGGTGGTGAAGTTCACTCTGCCAAGGAGTGGCATTGAGGCGGTCTCATCTCTTCATCGCTGAAGAATTCTTTTTCCCAATCTTCTTCTCTTCTGCTAAACATGATCGCTTTATAAATGGCCGTTGAGTATTCGCATGGGTGCTTTGGTCTGTTATGGAACTGGATCTCTCCAAACAGCCGTCTCGCCGCTCCTAGTTCCGGAAACTTTTCCTTCATTTCTTTGTATTCATTCTATGGCAGGGGCGAACTACACCACTGGTAGAGAGCTGACAAGAAAACTTCGTTTGTCCTCTGTCTTCTTTCTTAAAAAAATCTTTCTGCTTCTTTATCTGTTAGCTCTCTAATTTGGGAAAAATCCATGTTGATCAAATAAACCAGCTTGAGTTGACAGGCTTATACTTACTGCAACGACGTGATTGTGAACGTTGTAAAGGATTGATGTTTTTCCGCCTTATAATCAAACAGCACGTAAGTGTTCTTTGGGGCGATTTTGATCTGAATGACAGTTTTTGTTCGGTTTAACCCTTTACCCAACGTAACGGCCAAAACCGACCAGCGCTATTCTCAAAAATCGCCAATTATTTTTTATTATTTTTTCATTTTTTGTCTCAAAAACATAGGTTATGACCCCTCATTGGAACGAGCTCGTCGAGCTCGTTCCAATGAGGGGTCATAACCTATGTTTTTGAGACGAAAAATGAAAAAAATAAGTTATTCAAGAATTTTTTTTTGCAAGTGTCGTCTGCTTTTCATGTTAGGTAAAGGGTTAATTACTCATTACAACCAGATTACATTATATGTGGCAGACTATACTTGTCGCGCCCGGATATCTTGATAACACCTTTGTCGAGACGGCCCCCCTCTCATACTGGTCCTCATCCGAGGGATTACACCAAAGAACACCAAAGAACCCCAAGAAACATCCTAACAACCAAGAACTCCATGATTCCTGTCATCTGTTGAGTATCCTCCCTTCTCCAACTTTGTCGCGCCCGGATATCTTGCTATAAATTCTTTCAATCCGTTAACGAGGGTTGAAAGGGGCTTGTCGCACACTGTCCCTGCACAACACCATTTGATCTCTTTCGTCATGCACTCATCATTTCTTCCATGACATATCAATGTAAAGTTCTCTCTAGATCAAGAAGTTTACAGAAAGAAAGTGGAGGACCGAGGAAATATCTGATAACGAATGGAATAAGCGACTGGAAGAAGAACATAAAAGAATAGAGAAAGAAAAGATGCGGCGAAGACAATTATCAGAAGATTGTACCGGTCCTCTAAAGTATACTCGTCAGTTGAGCCAGCCAATTATTGACAAAATGGAACGAAGTGCAAGACTAAGACGATTCTTAGCAGCCCGTGATAACGATCTAGAGAGATACCGGGTAAAAAGGCTGATCTGTACCCTGATCTTAATTGGCAACTGAAAGAAAATATAAAATGTGGGAGGTTAAATTCAGTAACCTATACCCGAACTTGAGTGAATTCTATGAGGATTCCTAAAAATCCAAGTATAAGTTATTGAATTTTTTACTCTGACATACATTTAGGATACAAGTTAATATAAGTTATCTCCGCCAGCATGTATGGTACATGGAGATTTAATACCTGGATGTCGGGTTTTAAAACCGAGCCGCATGCGAGGTGTGTAAATGAGAATCCAGGTATTAAATCTCCATATACCATATATGTTGGCGGAGATAACGTTTTTATCCCTTTCGAAATACAATACAAGCACAGTAGAAATAAATTTGTGGACATATTTCTCAGCTCCACAATCACGTGGACCAAATTTGAGATAATTATTTTGTTTTAATAATCGCAGAAGACAACAGATAGAGTTACATACCTTGGGTCGTTAAGGAAACGAGTGAACAGTATTTTGTTGACATATCGTACCCTGAGTTCCAATGTGTTCTATGTGCCTACTGGCACATAGAACACATTAGTACTCAGGGGACGAATTATTTGCTCTTATTTTATTTTTATGATTGTATTGTCGGAAATCTGATGATATTTATAACTATTTTCTGATTTTTGGTTCGAGTTTTATAACGAGGCAAGCGAAAAGCTTTCATTGAAACCATATACCCCGATGTTTCGCGTGCGCTTATACCCTGGATGTTGCACGCCCTCATATACCTTGGATGTTGGGCGCACCCTTTGACATGGCTATTTGTCCAACCAAAAGACAGAATCTATCGGGATAAAGGGACAATCTGATTTATCCTAATTCTTCTTATCTCTACATTTCGTTTTAAAAGTGTTGGTATCATAAAATGAGTATCTTCAAAAAATGCCTCCGTGACGGTCCTCTTCAGGACCAACATATTCTCAAAAAAGTTTTGCAAACACATCACAAGTTTTTTTTCTAAAAACAAACGTCTCAGGTAGAGACACAATTCCATTACCCATTCTGTAATGGGTGATTGTTGTTCGCCAGAGTACAATTCGTCAGAGTTCCCGCAGGATTATCTATGGGGAAAGCAGTGTTAAGAGGCGAAGGCCACTGGGCGAACTGATTTAACCCTGAAATTCCCATAGACATTTGTTCGGCAGAGAAAATCCGGGTCTGGAAGTAAATGGGCGAGCTGATTTCACACTGGAAATTCCCGCAGACATTTTTACGCCAGAGTGCCATCGGCTGATGGCACTCTGGCGTAAAAATGTCTACGGGAATTTCAGTGTTAAATCAGTTTGCCCAATGGCCTTTTCTTACTGCTCTCAATCCACTGAGTCGAATGCTTCTTTGAAGTTTACGAAGACAAGGTACAGGGGCTTCTTGAGTGAGCGATAATTATTGATAGCTGATTTAGGAATAAACAATATCAACAGTACCATGATTCTCTTTAAAGCTGAATTGATTATGGCTAATTGTACCATTGTCTGTTAGATACTCAGTGATTCTGGTATTTATTATTTTGTTTAGAAGTTTCTCAATAGTGTTACTAATAGCAATTGCCCGGTAATTATTTGAGCCCTTTTTATCTCCCTTCTCGTAAATGGTTGACAAGACAGACTTACTCCAGATAATGTGCTGAGTTCAGCACTCGATTGAAGAGCTTAGTTACTTCATCAATTACTAAAGCTACAACTACTTTTGGGAATTCATTGGCTTTATTATTTGGCTCTGTATTTTTATTACGTTTTTCATTTTTAAGATTTCTCGACGGTGATATTCGATTGAAATTATTCCATATTTCGAGAGTTATCCGTATCTAAGCAGCTGACATATGGAGCTTCTTGTTTACAGAGCAAGGTCTGGAAGACATCAATCATTTCATCTGGTTCTGCAGTTAAAACTAGAAGCCTTGTCATGAAATACGCACAAATAGCACGTAAACGTTGCTGTGACGTCCTCGAATGTAGATTCACATCGATTCTGTTTCTTCAACAGCAGGTCGTCGAAGGTCATGGAAGTTTTGTGCTAGGGGAAGGCAGGAAGACAGCATTACCCTGTCGGTATACAGACATATTTACAGTTAAAACTAGAAGTCCTGTCAGGAAATGCGCACAAATAGCACGTCGATCTGCGCGTTAATCTACGCGTTATGACCATAGTAAGGCTATCAAATTTTGTACACGTGGTCTGTGCACAAGCAATGTTTCATCCAACCCGGAGGTCCATTGGCAGAAACATTGCCTGTGTTTGCTGTGAGTAACCAGGAGGACCTGCCGTGATTTAGATGCCATTAGATATGGCAATTGCGCACAATTCCTACGCCCAATTAAGCCTAGATAAGCGCACAGTTCGTGACAGGCCTATAAGTTTTAACTGTAAGTAGTTCTTGAGCAGAGGTTTTGACCGTAGAGTATTCAGCAGGCGCCAGTATTCCTAGGAGTTCGAGTGTTGTAATCCAGCTAGTTTAGTCGACAGGTTTTAGCTCACCGAAGGGAGCTAAACTTATCACTTGCCGTCCGCCGTCTGTCGTCCGTCCGGCGTCGTGAACATTTTTCAAACGACTTTTCCTCTGAAACCGCTAGGTCGATTTGCTCGAAACTTGGGGGCATAACTCCGATAGCACCCTACGTATATTGGAGAAATTACTAAAAAATATTCTTCTCCAGCACAAGTGGGCAGAATCATTTGATATTTGGTATACAACATTACGGGGTGGATCTAATTCAAGTTTGTTCAAATCGCCCCCCCCCCCCCCCTTTCCTGGTGCATTTCAGGCAAATTTCTTAAAAACTCGTCTCCAGATCCAGCAGGCAGAATCTTTTGATATTTGGTATGCAACATTGTGGGGTTGATCTGATTCAAATTTGTTCAAATCGGCTCCCTGTGTTCATATTTGGGCTCAGTATGGGAGCCCGACTTTGAACTTAATGCATTTCAGGCAAATTTCTTTTAAAATCTTCTTCTCAGGTTCCAGCAGGCAGAATCTTTTGATATTGGGTATACAGCATGCTTAGGTGGTCAGATTCAGTTTGTTCAAGCCAAGTCCCTGGGTTCATATTTGGGCTCACTGTGGGAGCCCGAATTATAACTTAGTTCAAAATGAGGAATTTTCTTTAAACATCTTCTTCTTCAGATCCAGCAGTCGGAATGTTTTGATTTTTGGTATGCAGCATCCTTAGTGGGGTAAGATTTCAGTTTGTTCAAGCCATGTCCCTAGGTCTATATTTGGGCTCACTGTGGAAGCTCGAATTGTAACTTAGTTCAAAATGAGGAATTGTCTTAAAAAATCTTCTAGTTCAAAATGAGGAATTTTCTTAAAAAATCTTCTTCAGATCCAGCAGTCGGAATGTTTTGATATTTGGTGTGCAGCATCCTTAGGGGGGGGGGGGAGATTTTTTTTTTAGATCCATTGGTCAGAATCTTTGAATATTTGGTATAAGCTTTTCTTAAGAGGGGCAGATGCAACTTGTTGATATCAATTCCCTGGGTTGATATTTATTCTACCTTGTCAGGTGAGCGCCCTCAACACAGCCCTCCCCCTCCCCTCTCTGGGGCCTCTTGTTATTGAAGCGCGTTTGTTTGTATTTTGTAATTTTTGTAACTTTTGTTTAACTGTAAAAAATATGGCCGCAATTTTTCTATCATATGGGAGTTGTTCAAGTTATTTAACTGCATCGAGCACCCTATGTTTCAGTTTCTTACAATCCTGGTCAAACCGTTTCTTTCGCTTTCGATTATTAGATTTTTTGCATCCTATATATTTGGTAGAGCTCTGATCTGATTCACCTGCATTATAATATGCATAAACCCAGATTCGGTCTTTTATATGAGACTAGCGGGTGTATACCCGGCGTTGCACGGGAGAAGATGGTTATATCAGAAGCGAAATACCATCCCATGTCAATCGCACGGACGAATTACCCCTGTGTACAAAATTTGAGATTGATCGGTCGAGATACAGAGGAATATATCAAGGCCACCAGTTTGAAGGTCAAGGTCACACCGCAGGGACACCCCCGATAAAGTCAAAATGATCGATGGGTCAATATACCCGCACATCTGAAATTTTAGCCCGATCGGCACAGCCGTTTTCGAAATAAAAGGTCAAGGTCGTCAATTTCAAGGCCAAGGTCACCCCGCATGGGCACGACACCCATCCCGTGTTACTCACAGGGACGAATTACTTCCGTGTACAAAATTTGAGATCGATCGGTCGAGAAACGGAGGAGTTCACCCGGAACAAAGATAGAGAGAGATATAGATACAGACATTCGCGTTTGTATACTTGATGATTGATGAGTCTCCCCGCACTCAATTACCGACAGAACCATCTGAATTTGTGTTGATTACATTACGGAAAACTGTCCTCGGAGATGATGCGTGCTCTCTTATAGACCATCTAGCACGCTGCTTACACAATTTGTCACTTTTATAAACAACCCGCGGTATTCTGTCTTGTTCAGTGTCACAACCGACGGGCCTTTCTGCAGGACAAGTTTATGATGTCTTCTCGCTGAAAATAGGCTTAAAATTCGTTCACTGATCACCAAAATTCAGCAATTTTCTCGGGGGAGGCCTAAGAACCCTCCATCCATGGGAGGGCATATCCGCCTCCCATACCTTCTCCCCGCTTCACTCAGATTTACAGTGTAGATCGGTCCCCGAATTTGGTCAAATTGGACAGTTTTTAAACTGAAAAGTAGTAAAGCTTCTGCAGATATTGATTAACCCTTTACCTAACATGAAAAATGACGACACTTGCAAAAAAAAATCTTGAATAACTAATTTTTTTCATTTTTTGTCTCAAAAACATAGGTTATGACCCCTCGTTGGGACGAGCTCGACGAGCTCGTTCCAACGAGGGGTCATAACCTATGTTTTTGAGACAAAAAATGAAAATATTTTGAAAATTAATTGGCGATTTTTTAGAATAGCGCTGGCCGGTTTTGGCCATTACGTTGGGTAAAGGGTTAAAAAAGACTGGAAATCACCGCAAATATTGATTTGTAGTTGGCATTTGTGACGACTAGGAGCTCCAATTGGATATTTACAGTCAAGGTGGTGTAGAAATGGAATACCGTATCATAGCCCTTTAACATAACGAACCTGCCACATCCACCCGCTGAATTCCGCAGCAGAAAAAAGAAATTTCAAAATATTTCAACAAAACCATATCACGTGCCCCCTCATTAGAACGAGCTCGTGCTCGTTCCAATAAGGGGACACGTGATATGGTGTTTACATGATATGGTTTTGTTGAAATTGTTTAAAAAAATTAAAAAAAGAATGTTTATTAAGATATATTAAAATAACAAAATGTGATATATTGTGTGTAAAAGGTTAAAACCTGCAGTTGGATGCTAATGAAATAAACTAACCACTTGCTGGAAATTATGAGGTGGTGGTCAGCATTTTGTCTGCCTGGATAAGGGAGATGAGACGTAATTAGAAATCTAGTGGTGGACACCACCATCCGAGGTCCCGCCCCCTGCCCAATAGCAACGCCCCTAGCTATACTTGACATGTTTTATTATATTTTCAGATATGGAAGTGGTGTACAGCATTTCAAAGTTCTACGTGATGGAAATGGAAAGTATTTTCTATGGGTTGTGAAATTTAATTCACTAAATCAGTTGGTAGACTATCATAGAACTTCTTCAGTTAGCCGATCACAGCAAATTCTTTTAACGGATTTTAAGAAAACAAAGGAACAACCGTTGGTAAGTCTTCTCAAACAAGAATCGTTATGGTCGATTTATTGCTCAAACAATTACCAGCCCCACATGCGAACATGGAAAGGCAATTGATGAGGTCACCAAGACATGTGTCGAGGGATTGGTTTCTGGGTGCTTTTATCTTAAAGAGCTCCAGGTGAGTTTCACTGAGATAGTACCGTGGAACTGTGTTAATTGAAAGTCAGTCTGCAATTGAAGAATTTAACTTAACATGAGTGTTCAGTTTTTTAGGAATTTAGTTTAAACAATATTTTGTATCAATGAATATCAATGAACACCAGAAAAAGTAACAGTGCAAGGCACAGTAGTTCACAATATAACATATATTCAACAATAAACAAATTGCTGAGTAATGGAGGGATTTGGCAGAAAGCTTGCTGCATATGTAAGTCATCTCCCCAAGTCATAGATAAGTGGTATAAAATAGCAGATGGTTTCAGATATTGCCGTCGACAGGCCTGAGCTCGTAGTCGATCACTGGGTTAATATAATTTCGAGGTGAGTGGTCGTGCCCGCCCGATACCAAACCAGGTCGTCGCACACATACACACATTGTAAGCGTTGGTTCGAGATTCTAAGAATGTAGATCTGGAATTTGATTTTTCCTGTATTTTTCTGATCAACAGAACATTTATTCTTTTATATCTTATTTGACCACGGGTGGTGGAGCCGGGGGGAGGGGGTGCACATGGGGCCTCCACTTTTTCCCCCAATTATAGGAACCCCAAGCGGGCCGTAGGCCCGCAAAGGGTTCCACATACCCAGTCAGATAAATGTGTTCCAGAACAGAATTCTCTATAGCCGTCAATGTGATTTTTGAAGTGGACAGTAAATTTCAGTGAAAAAACTACGTAACTTCCGCTGTCGAATTGCCCATACAATTGCAATTGGCCTGCCCCCCCCCCCCCCTCTAGGAATCAAATGTACTCTGTTGCAACTTTATTCGCCTCAAAGCTTTGCGTGATACATTGGCCGACATATCTACACTCCAGGGGTTGTCAGGCCTTCTCACCCGAGAACCGCGACAAATCAGCGGCCGGCCAAAGTGTTATTATTATTACTCGAGTTCTGTCCTTCTGGAGGTTTGTCAATATGCTCAGCTGATGATCTCGTCATTTCAGATCGAACTCTCAGTCCTGATTTCGTTGCAGCTTGTCTGCCAGTGACAACCTCAATCGAAAAAAAACGTACATATAACCGATAATATAAGTTTATAACGGATAAATGTTGTTATATTGGTGCTATTGTATACAGACATGCATTGACATGTATCTCGGGAAATATCAAGATGAACAGAAACTCAGTTTTTGAATTAACCAAATGTGAAGGTGTTGTAAAGGAAAAGTTTGCTTGAAAAAAGGGTATACGGACGTTTCGTCCCCAAGTCGAGTCCGCTTGTCATAATGTCAAGGAAGATATTGTCTGTACATTTTTTACATTTCGAACAAGACACCCACCCCCTACTAACGTGTGACATTTCCCCAACATATAAAGCCTCCTGATGTTGTATTTATGTTAAGAGTGTGATGTACATCATCTTTAAGGTTTGAAACACAAATGATGTCGTATATTGGCTGATATAATGATATGTTTTTAAAAAATGCAAAAAATTGCACAAGTTGGAAATGCACATTTTTGGTGCACTCAAGAGACTCACCCACCCCCACATCACGTCTTGCAAATTTTTGGTGCCCCCAGGATCCCCCTCCCCCTGGAAAAATTGCAAAATTATAAGATTATGTTACAGAACTTAATATAACAAGTTTTGATGCATTTCTTAATATAATTATAACACGTTTTGATGCGTTTCGTAATATTATTAATTCCTATAATACATTTGCTAATAATTTTGTGATTATTCATTGTAAAGTGCCGGTGCTCTTCCAAGAATAATTGCAAAATTATAAGATTATGTTGCAGAATTTAATAAACCATAAATTTTGATGCGTTTCTTAATATAATTAATTCTTGTTAATACATTTGCTAATAATTTTGCTATTATTGTAAAGCGACGGTGCGCCTCGATGAATAATTGCAAAATTATAAGATTATGTTGCAGAACTTAATATAACAAATTTTGTTGCATTTCTTAATATAATTAATTCTTATAATACTTCTACTAATAATTTTGCAATCTTTCACTGTAAGGTACCAGTGGAGCTCTTCAATGAAAAATTGCAAAATTATAAGATTATGTTGTGGAACTTAATATAACGTACATATACTTTAAGAACTTTTACTGTAATAATATAATTATTATAGGTAATCCATTGAATAAACAGAAATTAAAATTTATTTAATGACTGGATAGTTTATTTTGTTCTGACATTTCTGTTTTCAGAATTTCACACGTATATGAAATTTAATGCAAGGAGGTACATTAAGATATATTACAATGGAGGTACATTAAGATATATTACAATAGGTAATATAATATACAATAAAGTATACAATAAAATTATTATATTAATAAATAAAAAATGATTCAAAATACAATACATGAATACTTTCCCCCAGCCAACGAGTTTCGGATGTGTTGGGTATAATTGTAGAGGACGACTTGGTTAAAATTGTGGCGGACGATTTGGTTAGCAGACGAAATGGGTGTAATTCGAAAAAGTGATACTGACAGGTTGCTTTCAGTCCCGTTAGAAACCAAAACAAAGTAATAATGTGTTACTTTTTGGTGCATCTGTATTTCTGAACAGTGCTTCGTAGTTTCAAACACTAAAAAATGGAAAATAATAACCCTTTTGGATATTTACCGCCATTGAAAATGGCATGTCATCTTTTTTCGGGAACTGGGGAAATCTTGGGCCTGGGGAGAACTAGGCCCAAGGAAGATTCGTCCAAAAGAAAAGCAGTACACATCTGTTAGGATATTTTAGATATGCTACGATATTCGTTTTAACTCCTGAAAATAATTCTTAAAAAAAATATTAATAGATTGTTCAATATTTATTGAAAAATATTAATACAATGTATATCGTCAAGCAATTATCTCTGCAGTAAATTCACATTCAATGTGTTTTGTAATAATTAAGCCTTTTATTAAGGTCTCTCATCTGTTAGAATGGTATCCAATCACTTTGGCTCCAAGTCATTTCATCCTCTGATCAATTCGACCTCAAAGTCATCTCTGCCCTAGTCACTTCGGTCCCTTGGTCATTTCGGCACCATTTTAAGTGTAGAGATCTACATGTATAAAGATCAGTGCATAGTTCATGTTTAGAAATAATGGATAATTACCTTTATTAAGTAATGTTCAGTTATTTGTATTTACACAGTGTACAGAAAAGTTATACACAAAATTAAAAATTATCCATGTGTTCAATTTTACATACATTTACAGTTAAAACTAGAAGTCCTGTCACGAATTGTGCGCTTATCTAGGCTTAATTGCGCGTTGGAATTGCGCGCAATTGCCATATTGAATGGCATCCAAAGCACGGCATGTTCTCCTGGTCACTCATAGCAAACACATGCAATGTTTCTGCCAATGGACCTCCGGGTTACCCGGAGGTCCATTGGCTGAAACATTGCTTGTGCACAGGCCATATGTACATAATTTGATAGCTTGACTTGGGCCATAACGCGCACATTAACGCACATATCAACGTGCTATTTCTGCGCATTTCATGACAGGACTTCTAGTTTTAACTGTAAGATGCTATCTGTATAAGTAAGAGAAATTATTTTACTTTGAAATTTTGCAAAGTATATGCAGTCATTCATTCATATTGTTATGCACAATTCCTAGTCACCTTCCAGTTTGAGGTTCACAGGGTTTCTTTTTCTTTTCTTTTTTCTGAAACAACCACCAAACTGCGATTTTGATACTACCATAAATATGTCCACATTTTCTAAAACGCAGAGCAGAATCCTTGTAGTTATGCGCAATTCCTAGTCCCCTTCCAGTTCGCTGTCCACGGGGGGCTGACCCCAGTACCCCACTTCCAAGGCATACACTCAAACCAAATAACATTACTGACCCTCGCTTCCGGCTGTCGTAGATTCATAAGCAAATACAATTATTCAGGTCGCAAGGGATTTCAAATCCCACATAGTCCATGTGCACCTTCGACGTGCTGAAACTTTTCTTTTATTTATTCATCATGAAAGAAAATCTACTAGACATATATCATATGTATACCTGAATATCTAATTGAGAGATATAAATGTTGAAAAAAAAAATTAAATAGAAAAATGTTAAAATTCAAACAATATTTGAAAATATTTAAAGAGGCCGAAATGACCTGGTATATTGGGGCTGAATTGACCTGTGGCCGTAATGACTGGGACCGAAATGACTTGGGGCTAAAGTGACTGGAATTCATGAGAATTGCATCCAAACTGTCCTCCAACAATTTGACCCAAACTGGATACTAATCTAACCCAAACCATCCTTTGGCAATTTGCCCCGAACTGTTCTCCAGAATAGGGACACATGATTCTTATTGATTTATTTATTGGGGTTTAATGACACTTCGATAGCCAGGGTCACTTCATGTCGGACAGTTTTACAGATGGGAAAAGCCAGAGAGAACCATTGAGCAATTACAAACATCTAACGTACAAACAGCACACAAGCTGGGTTAGCATTGGTTGAAGACAAGTGTACGATTGACATGCAGTATGCCTTGGTACGCAATGGCACTACGTGGGCAATGGGAATGAAGTGTATTGCCCAAGGAAACAAAGTGGTTGCCGCAGGTGGGATTTGATAGAGACCCTTTGGCTTGCAGCCTACACCTCTAACTACTGAGCCCTTTAACCTTCAAAACTGTATAGTACCAGCTAAAACATGTTGTAGAATGACCACATGAAAATTTCACAAGTACATAGTTTCATTATTAGTTTGTGATATTTATTTTTGCTCAGTTTGCTGTACAGTGGAACCCTGTTAATTGAAGAGCCACTTTGCCAATAACATTATTCAATTAGCAGGAGTATTCAATTAACAGGGATTGTGTCACTTTCCTGTATTCCAGAGATAAACTTAGCATTTATTCTATTATATTTTGTTTGACAGAGCTCCATGAGCTCTGTCAAACAAGATATAATAGATTAAATGCCTGTATTGAATGTACTGAGGCCAAATTGGTCTATAACAAAGGAAAGCTGGGATGAGTCAGGGCAATTTCTCAACATGTTACAAGATTTTTTATTCAATTAACAGGAGATTACTCTATAACCTATATTCAATTACCAGGTCAAATTTGTACTGGAGGCATGGTAAATGGTTTTGTGTTGGGAAATTACATTCTATTAACAGGGATATGCAATTAAGATATATCCAATTAAGTGGGCACCACTGTATAACCACCCCCCCCCCATGCCCCCCACACATACCCCAATCAAAACCATCATTCAAAGGTCTTGGATTCAGCAAATTTGATTTCTTTATTTATTGGGTTTAACAACAGTTTTTACAGCCAGGGCCACCCAACAGTTTTACTGGGGGAGGAACCCAGCCAGAGCACCCGGAGAGAACCACTGAGCAACAGTGACAAGCAACTGTCAGGCTTCTCAACATTGTTACTCCAAGCAAGCAGGGTTAGCATTGGTTGAAGACAAGTGCATCATCGATGTGCAGTACACCTTATTTCAGTTGCCACAATTGGGATTCGAGCTGAGAACCTCTCAGCTTGTTTTGGGAAGGTTTTTTTTAGGGTCCTGCGAATATTCGAGATTCGATTCGATATCGATACCATACGTATGCTTCGAGATCGATCCCGAATCAGTCTCAGTATTCGATTTTTTCGAATCTCTCATACTAACTTCAATTTGTTACATTTCCAACAAAAATAGGATAAAACTGTCATTAGAAAATTCATTCATGTAGGCTCAATTCCTATTTATTTGAGTAATTGACAATGTTTAATTGTTAGATAAGGTGTGAATTTGGCCCAGAACATTATCCATAGTTTTGGTTTTTGAAGGCTTAACTTGTTACTATTCACATTCTTAAGAACGTGAATAGTAACAAGTTAGGCCTTCAAAAACTAAAACTATGGACAATAGGCCTAGCTGTTTCAGCGACAGTGCTACAGAGAATATTTAGTTATTGGTGTTTAAGGTGTTCACTCCGTCGCATAAGGGTCATCACAGTGTTCCGTAACTTCCGTTTGATGCAATATGAAATAACTTGTCTTTTAAGATTCGATTTGGGATTCAATTCGATGTCGATATCAGAGACATGATTCGATTCGAGATTCAATTCGAAAAGAAATTTGTGATTCGCAGATCCCTATTTTTTTTTTAGTTCCAGCTTCATTAAGGTTTGTCTCGTATCCCACTTGTAATTTTGTCATAATTAGTAATCATAAATCCTTAAAATAAAACAACAGAAAAAATGCATAGAATATTTTTAAAAAAAATTTCTGTGAGGATTTGACCGCAGAGGTGATGACATGCGACCACGACTGAGACCGAATATTCTCAGAAAAAGTATGAGGGCTGAATCTTTCTGTGACTGAATCTTCATGAACCCCTTTTTTCAAACTAAATTGCCCATTACTTATAAAGCACCATAACTAAGGCACAAACAATACTATGAAATTTCCAAGTCTGAAATTCTATAAATTGCAAATAAATTTACACAAATTATATAGCAAAATAAAGGATGTGGTGTATAGAACCCCAAAAGTATGTGTGCAGTGCACCTCACACACTGACACACAGTCGCTATCAGACATCAACGGTTCCTGAAAGTGTGCTATCGGTACCATATTTGTACCATAACTGATAATAATAAAATAATATTTCATAAGAACAACAAACACAGGAATTCAAAATGCAGCCTCAGGGCAGCATGGTGGTGAATGCCAATGCTGTCAGACTGCCCTTGAAAGGGGGAGTCCTTTACAAATAGGTTTTTGTTTTGTGATACTCTGGATACTCCCCATTTTTAGCTCAGCTTTGACATAGTCATATTTAAGGTTATGTCATAGCCCATTGTCCGTCTGTTTGGGAACAACAATTCAATCCGGCTCGGGCTAGAGGCTTTATTTATGAACCGATCTTTACGAAACTTCTTGGGTACCTTTGTTATCACCGTGGGACGAGTGTTTTGGGGGGCGGTCCAAAATGCAAGATGGCCTCCAGCAGCCATTTTGTACAGAAATTAGTGCAATCAGTTTTTTGTTCAGAACTTATGTATGAAAGTTCTGATTTGAATAAATTTTTGTATGAATGTTTAGTAACATGGAGTACATCACATATAATAAAGGGTTTTTTCTCATGCTGAAATTATGGAAATTAGATGAACTTTAATTTATTCAGTGCTACTTACATACATACCCAGTAAGTGCACATGTCAATACGGCTCGGCTAGGCTGTATTTATGAACTGATCTTCATGAATCTTCTTGAGTACCTTTGTTATCACCTTGGGATGAGAATGAGTGTTTTTGGGTGCAGCCCAAAATTCAAGATGGCTACCAGAGGCCATTTTGTACTGAAATTAGGTACAATCAGTTTTTTGTACAGAACTTCTATACAACTTGGGCTAGAGGCCGTATTTATGTACCGATTTTACAAAATTTCTTGGGTACCTTTGTTATCACCATGGGGTTAGAATGAGTGTTTTTGGGGGGAGTCCAAAATTCTCGATGGCCGCCGGCAGCTATTTTGTACTGAAATTACTGCAATCAGTTTTTTGTACAGAACTTCTGTATGAAAGTTCTGATTTGAATAAATTTGTTATTTGATTGTTTATTAACATGGAATACATCACAAAAATACAGGATTTTTTCTTGTACAGAAATTATGCAAATTAGACGAACATTGATTTATTCAGTGCTACTTATACACAGTAAGTTCACATGTCAATACAGCTCAGGCTAGGGGCTGTATTTATGAACTGATCTTCACCAAGCTTCTTGGGTACCTTTGTTATCACCTAGGGACGAGAACGAGTGTTTTGGGGTGCAATCCAAAATTCAAGATGGCTGCCAGTGGCCATTTTGTACCAACATTAGGTACAATCAGTTTTTTGTACACAACTTCTATACGGCTCAGGCTAGAGGCCGTATTTATGAACCGATCTTTACGAAACGTCTTGGGTACCTTTGTTATCACCGTGGGATGAGAGCGAGTGTTTTTGGGTGCAGTTCGAAATTCAAGGTGGCCACTAGCAACCATTTTGTACCAAAATTAGTGCAATCAGTTTTTTGTACAGAACTTCTGCATGAAAGTTCTGATTTGAATAAATTTTTGTATGAATGTTTAGTAACATGGAATACATCACAAAAAATACGGTATAATACAGGTTTTTTTCTCTTGCAGAAATTATGCAAATTAGATGACCTTTGATTTATTCAGTGCTACTTATACACTGTAAGTGCACATGTCAATATGCTAAGGCTGGAGGCTGTATTTATGAACCAATCTTCATGAAACTTCTTGGGTACCTTTGTTATCACCTTGGGATGAGAACAAGTGTTTTTGGGTGCGGCCCGATATTAAAGATGGCTGTCGGCTTTCACACTGTTGCTTACTGAGGTGAAGTCACTTTACCATTACCAAGCTACCTACTAAATACCAAAGGGAAGATTTTTCAGCGCACTCTTATTACTTCAGCACCCATAATTCTCAAATATGGCATTAAAACCAATCACATACTAGTACTGCTTAAATCTATTTACATAATCAGAATACACCATCAGGGATGCATTAGCTCAGGAGGTAGAGGTGCAGACTGTAAGCCGAGAGATCCTCGGTTCGAATCCCACCTGCGGCAACAGCTTTGTGTCCTTGGGCAAGACACTTCACCCCCACTACCCATGTGGGGGCAAGGTATGCTGTGTACTAAGGCATACTGCATGTTCTTGGTGCACCTGTCTTCGAACAAGGCTAACCCTGCTTGTGTAGTATGTTGGGGAGCTCACAGTTGCTTGCCATTGCTCTGTGGTTCTCCTGGGGTACTCTAGTTTCCTCCATCCATAAAACTGCCATGGTCACAATAAGCTGTTGTGCAGATAAATGTGACCTTAAGCACCAATAAATAAATAAAAAGTACACACCACCTCATACCCGTTTCTCTCCTGTTTTTATTCACCTTGGTATTCCTCGGTTTGCCTCGGTGTTTAGTATGCCTGCCAGAAAAGGAGTGATTTCTTTTTCGAAAAGAGCAAAACAAGAAGTAATTTTTAACAGGTAGTAACGAAATAATTTTCATGAAGCGCACAATTTTATGTTTGTTAATAGCTGATAAAACGCAGGGTGATATTTGCAAATCTTATTTTATTACTGGCACCAGGTACTGGTAATGAAAATTGTTGTTTGTCATCAATACTTGATCAAGTTTCTGACAAAGCACATTATACTATTCCAATATGTCAGCTACTGGACATAAGCACACAATTTGATGTTGGTTTACAATTATACTGGTGCTTAGCCAGGATATCTAAGTTACATGTAGGGGCAAGAGTAATATCTAGTGGGAGTGTGGCCGGGTAATAAAGAATATGATGCACAGAATCACCCGAGCCACATAGCAGTGAGATAAGGGTGAGGACAAGAGGGTGTGTGACCCTCTCATCAGTGGAGGGGTCGGGTGCACCTCTCCCCCCCCCCCCAAAAAAAAAAAAAAAAATTCAAGACAGTAAAACACAATTACCTTGTATCTGTGTCCATGTGTGTCCATAATAAGTTGCAAACAAGCATAAATTTCTTGATATTAAAATGTCTTTTGGGATGTTCATTATATGGGTTAACAGGAGAGAGGGGTGGCGGCATGAATGAAATTGGGGACCGAATATTCTCTGAAAATGTATGAGGGCTGAATCTTCATGAACCCCTTTTTTTCAAACTAAATTGCCCATTACTTATAAAGCACCATAACTAAGGCAAAAACAATACTATGAAATTTACAAGTCTGAAATTCTATAAATTCCAAATAAATTTACACAAATTATATAGCAAAATGAACGATGTGGTGTACAGAACCCCAAAAGTATGTGTGCACCTCACGCACTGACACACAGTCGACATCAGACATCAGCGGTTCCTGAAAGTGTGCTATCGGTACCATATTTGTACCATAACTGATAATAATAAAATAATATTTCATTAGAACAACAAACACAGGAATTCAAAATGCAGCGTCAAGGCAGCATGGAGGTGAATGCCAACACTGCCCCGTTGTCCGTGAAAGGAGGAGTCCTTTACAAATAGGTTTTTGTTTTGTGATACTCTGGATACTCTCCATTTTTAGCTCAACTTTGACAAAGTCAAATTTAAGGTTATGTCAGGCCCATTGTCCGTCTGTTCGGGAACAGCAATTCAATACGGCTCGGGTTAGAGACTGTATTTATGAACCGATCACACAAGTCTGAAATTCTATAAATTCCAAATAAATTTACACAAATTATATTGCAAAATGAAGGATGTGGTGTATAGAACCCCAAAAGTATGTGTGCACCTCACGCACTGACATACAGTCGCCATTAGACATCAGCGGTTCCTGAAAGTGTGCTCTCGGTACCGTATTTGTACCATAACTGATAATAATAAAATAATATTTCATAAGAACAACAACCACAGGAATTCAAAATGCAGCCTCAAGGCAGCATGGTGGTGAATGCCAACGCTGTCCCATTGTCCTTGAAAGGGGGAGTCCTTTACAAATAGGTTTTTGTTTTGTGATACTTTGGATACTCCCCATTTTTAGCTCAACTTTGACAAAGTCAAATTTAAGGTTATGTCATGGCCCATTGTCCGCCTGTTCGGGAACAGCAATTCAATACGGTTCAGGCTAGAGGGTGTATTGGTGAACCGATCTTTACGAAACTTCTTGAGTACCTTTGTTATCACGTGGGGCGAGAACAAGTGTTTTTGGGTGCGGTCCAAAATTCAAGATGGCCTCCAGCAGCCATTTTGTACAGAAATTAGTGCAATCGCCATTTTTGTACAGAACTTCTGTATGAAAGTTCTGATTTGAATAATTTTTTCTATGAATGTTTAGTAACATGGAGTACATCACATATAATAGCGTTTTTTTTCTCGTGCTGAAATTATGCAAATTAGATGAACTTTAATTTATTCAGTGCTACTTACATGTATACCCAGTAAGTGCACATGTCAATACGGCTTGGGCTAGGCTGTATTTATGAACTGATCTTCATGAAACTTCTAGGGGACCTTTGTTATCACCTTGGGATGAGAATGAGTGTTTTTGGGTGCAGTCCAAAATTCAAGATGGCTACCAGTGGCCATTTTGTACTGAAATTAGGTACAATCAGTTTTTTGTACAGAACTTCTATACAACTTGGGCTAGAGGCCATATTTATGAATCAATCTTTTCGAAATTTCTTGGGTACCTTTGTTATCACCATGGGGTGAGAATGAGTGTTTTTGGGGAGGGGTCCAAAATTCTAGATGGCCGCCGGCAACTATTTTGTACTGAAATTACTGTAATCAGTTTTTTGTACAGAACTTCTGTATGAAAGTTCTGATTTGAATAAATTTGTGTATGATTGTTTAGTAACATGGAATACATTACATAAAATACAGGTTTTTTTCTTGTACAGAAATTATGCAAATTAGATGAACTTTGATTTATTCAGTGCTACATATACACTGTAAGTGCACATGTCAATATGCTAAAGCTGGAGGCTGTACATTATTTATGAACCGATCTTCATGAAACTTCTTGGGTACCTTTGTTGTCACCTTGGGATGAGAACGAGTGTTTTTAGGTTCGGCCCGATATTAAAGATGGCTGCCAGCTTTCACACTGTTGCTTACTGAGGGGAAGTCACTTTACCATTACCAAGCTACCTACTAAATACCAAAGGGAAGATTTTTCAGCGCACTCTTATTACTTCAGCACCCATAATTCTCAAATATGGCATTAAAACTAATCACATACTAGCTAGTACTGCTTAAATCTATTTACATAATCAGAATACACCATCAGGGGTGCATTAGCTAAGTAGGTAGAGGTGCAGACTGCAAGCTGAGAGATCCTCGGTTCGAATCCCACCTGCGGCAACAGCTTTGTGTCCTTGGGCAAGACACTTCACCCCCACTACCCATGTGGGGGCAAGGTATGCTGTGTACTAAGGCATACTGCATGTTCTTGGTGCACCTGTCTTCGAACAAGGCTAACCGTGCTTGTGTAGTATGCTAAGTGGTTCTCCTGGGGTACTCTAGTTTCCTCCATCCATAAACTGCCATGGTCACAATAAGCTGTTGTGCAGATAAATGTGACTTTAAACACCAATAAATAAATAATAAAAAGAACACACCACCTCATACCCGTTTCTCTCCTGTTTTCATTCTCCTTGGTATCCCTCAGTTTACCTCGGTGTTTAGTATGCCTGCCAGAAAAGGAGTGATTTCTTTTTCTAAAACAGTAATTTTTAACAGGTAGTAACAAAATAATTTTCATGAAGCGCACAATTTTATGTTAGCTAATAGCTGAAAAAACCTGGTGCCAGTAATAAGCAGTGTAAAAATTTGTGGAATTTTTACGCTATTTATTACTGGCACCAGGATAAGATAAGATAAATTGTTGTTTGTCATCAATACTTGATCAAGTTTCTGACAAAGCACATTATACTATTCCAATATGTTAGCTACTGTACATGTACATAAGCACACAATTTGATGTTAGTTTACCATTATACTGGTGCTCAGCCAGGATATCTAAGTTACATGTAGGGGCAAGAGTAATACATGTATCTAGTGGGAGTCATAAAGAATATGATGCACAGAATCACCTGAGCCACATAGCAGTGAGATAGGAGTGAGGACAAGAGGGTGTGTGACCCTCTCATCAGTGGAGGGGGTCTGGTGCACCCCCCCCCCCCAAAAAAAAAAAACAAACAAACAAACAAAATTTTAAATTAAAGACAGTAAAACACAATTACCTTGACTCTGTGCTGCCTTGGACTGGTCACTTTCCGTGTATGGGCAATATTTCTGCGAATGCAATGATATTAGTTTTCAAACATTGTTTACAGCAATAATCAGCAAAAATTTAATTAATGAACCACAGGATACAATTCAGTGCTTCATTAATTAAAATTTTATTGATGATGATTTTCTATTACCTGGAAAAAACATGCATGGACATCATGCACTGCCCATGCAAGGATTATGATCAGCAACTGTACTGTATGTCTGTGTCACTGCTATGAGCAGGGACTAATCTAAATGGGTGGGTGTGTTTACAAATATTAATATTTTTTAACACCTGATAACAAAGTAATATAAGTTTATAAACAACCACACAATTGACTTTTAATTACAATACTCCTAATTCCTATTAAACATATAGGAATGTTTATTAATTTTGTGAAATTTTTACACTGTGTATGGAGCGTATTTGGGCCTGTATGTTTGTTAAAATTGCCCTTCCACTACGGAGGACTTTTTGAAATCAGTCTACACTGGATTGTGTGGTATTCCTATGTATAAGACAGCGTATTCATTGTAATAATATTCATGCATAAGTTCATGTTTTTGGTTTGTTTTAGGCCTGATAATCTACAGAATAGCATGGGTGGCGGTGTATTCGGAGTATTCCATCGCTTGAGTGCAAGAAGGCTTTGCAATGCTATATATAGCATAAACCTTGTTGCACTCCAGTGACAAATTTATCAGTTTTAATAACGTGGGTAAAATATCGGACATGAACCATTTAATTTTTTTTTTTTTTAAACTCACTTCGACAAAGTCAAGCAGGGCATATCTAATCACTCTCTGTCCATTGTCCATCCGTCTGTCATCCATCAACACCATGTTTTGGTCAATTCAAGTTAAAGTTTGAGTGAGTAATGGTACCAAAGGGGTATTACATTTTTGTAATACATGCCCAGCCCCATAGGGACGGGGTGGGGTAAAATGCTCCCAAAATATTTTTAAAATCTTATGAACCAGTGGGTACAGTGACTTGATATTCGTTATGGAACTGCCTTTTAAGATGTAGAATCACGTGTGTTCAAACGTACTTTGTGAAGCATTATTTGGCTTTATAATGGCAGTGGTTAGATTTTTGGTACTACCCAAAATTTCCATTTTCCGAACCGATGGTCCGATTTGAATGAAATTCAGTATGTGGTAATATTGGGTCATAAATACTTGCCTCATGCAAAAAAACCCCAGCATCCCCATGGGAACCCCAGGAGTGAAAAATAGAAATGTTTTCAAACTCCCATGTTTCCCAAACCACATGGAACAGAGAACTGTTATGGTATGAAGCATCCTTAGGACCAGCAGAATTGAATGGTAAAAAAATGCCCTCTGTTGTTGTTAGAGAGTTCTGCAGAGGGCATCAGAATAATGTTGGCGCAGCATTTTTGCAAACATTTTAGAAAATCTTTTCTCAAGAACCAGTGTTCAGAATCTTTTGATATTTGGTGTACAGCATCCATAGAGGGGGTCAGATACAAGTTTGTTAAAATGAAGCCCATTCATTCATAATTGGACTCAATGCAGGAGCCCAAATTTTATGGGGAATTTTCTTTAAAAATCTTCTTCAGAACCATGAGTCAGAATTTTTTTTAGGTTTGGTACCCTCATTGTTATGATGGTCAGATTCAAGATTGTTCAAACCAAGTCCATATGTTAATATTTGGGCTTCCTTTGGTAGTCCAAATTTTAAGTTAGGGCTACATGTATATGGGGAAGTTTTTTTAAAAATCTTTTTCTCCAGATCCACCAGTCAGAATGCTTTCGTATTTGGTATACAACATCTCTAAGGGGGGAGGGGGGGGGGAGATTCACATTTTGGGCTCGCTATGGTAGCCCAAATTTGAACTCAGTGCAATACATGTATGAGGAAATTTCTTTAAAATTTTGTTCTTCAGATCCACCAGTCAGAATGCTTTCATATTTGGTATACAGCATCTCTAAGGAGATCAGATTCAACTTTGTTCAAATCGAGTGCCTGGGTTGATATTTGAGCTCCCTATAGGAGCCAGAATTGGCCAAGTAGCTGAAGAATTAGACAATTTTTATTCAGTACCCTCTAGAGGTGAAGAGTAATCTACATAGGTTGTATCAAGGGGCTTGAGAGGGGAGCTCCACATTTTACATCATGATCAACTAAAGAAAAGGCATGATGCTTGGACTGTTTTTGTCACTCCTGAGGGGCTCAAAGATATGCAGTGTATCCTATGGAGATGGATTGCTTAATGTAGATTCATTCTTGGACTCTTATCTCATGTTCTGTTCTCTGTTTTTATCATGTTCTGTTCAAGGTGAGCGCTTCAGGCCCTGTGGGGCCTCTTGTTTATTTATTTATTGGGTTTTAACAACACTTTCGAAAGCCAGCAGCTACAAGTTTCTTCTCTCCTTGAACCAAGCGTCTCGCCCAACTGCTGCACTCATGGTCCACTGAGTTTTTAGCTCACCTGACTTTCAGTCAGGGTGAGGTGTATTGATCACTCGCCGTCCGTAGTCCGTGAACTTGGTGCTTGCATCTTCTCCAAAACTGCTGAACCGATTAATCATTAGGTGAAATTTGAGATGCTTGTTTGTTATGACATTGCATTTTGATTTTGTTTAAATCAAGTTGCCCTGGCCCTCAGTAGGGCCATGCCCAAAAATTTTGCCTAAATCTTAAAAAATCTTCTGTGAACCAGGAGTAGCAGAGATTTGATATGTGGTGTGCTGCTTCCTTTTGAGGTGTAGACTCAGTTGTGTTCAAGAGAAGTTTGTGGGTCTTTATTTGCCTTCATTATTGGAGGGCAAGTATTTTCGCCCCGCCCAAAATTTCTGTTTTTCGAACCAAGAGGCTGATTTGAACCAAATTTAATTTGTGGGTTTATTTGATCATAAGTAATTAATTTATGCCCCAAAATATTTTCCCATCCCCCCATGGGAACCACAGGAGCTAAAAATAGAACAAAATTAAAAACGCACATATCTCCAAAACTACATGGCACTGAGAATTCTTATTTGGTGTGAAGCTTCCTTGGGACCAACAGAATGGAATGGTCTAAGCAAATTTCTGTCAGGTCTGTCATGGGGTACTTTTTCGGGACTTTGAAAAAATGCTTAGTCAGCATTCTGTAACACTGTGGGTAATGGAGAAAGCATTTAAGACTCTTCTTCACCCAATTCACTCCTCCAAAACCTTTCAAATTTCACATATACCATCTTTGGAAGATTTTTTTACACGTTTATTGAAATCAGATCCCTGGGTCCATATTTGGGCTCTCTATGGGAGTCCAAATGTTGAAATTCGTGCAGTATGAGGAATATTCTTTAAAAATCTTTTTCTTCAGACCCACCAATCAGAATCTTTTGATATTTGCTATGCACCATCATTAGGTGGGTGAGATTTAAGTTTCTTCAAGCCAAGCCTACATTTTTGCTCACCAGTGTTTCGCAAATTGCGAGAACGGTGATTTCATTCCTGCGATGTTCTTGCAAATGCTTAAGAAGATCCATATTTACCATTCCCCCCACAATAGAAGCATTTTTTCATCAGATAAAATTTAATAAAATTAAATTAATTTTAGAGCTGAAACGATTAAAGGGTTTTCGTGATTGATTAATCGCATGGGTTAACCTTGGTTAACTGATTAATCACTTGCCTCAATAGGTCGCTGAATAATTGCTGTACGATTGACCATTTATATAATTAAAACTTTACTCAGCATAATGGACAAAACCGGGCAGCGCCATATACAAACATGTCCATTCAAATTTTATATTTTCAATTTTTGTCTTAAAACATATTTTATGACCCCTCATTGGAACAAGCTCATTGAGCTTGTTCCAATAAGGGGGGGGGGGTCATAAGCTATGTTTTTGAGACAAACATTGAAAATCTTTAGTAATTCAAGAATTTCTTGTGCAAGTATCGTCTGCTACCTGCATTTGGTGAAGGGTTGAGAATGACCGTTTTTAGCTGATACAGTATAATCATCATGCAAGTGAACAAGTATTTTGGCACGTAACTGGCATGCATTTCTCTGTCTCATGCAATTGATGAGAGCCAGTGTAACAATGTTTGCCTGTTTTGGAGCAAATTTGTTCCATAGTTAACCCATACAGGGTATTTTTTGTTTTTAAAAATTTGATTAGCAGTTTCCATCTTGGTTTCAAAAAGTGATGATAAACAGTAAATTTTAGCTTACCCAATATGAAAGAAAAATGGTTAGCAATTGGACATTTTTGTATAGCATTTTGCAATGTGAATCCAGCCATCAAATACCCTGCCATATAGTACCGTACTTCAAAAGTAACGGTTAACTGATCAATTACTTTTTATGTGTACCCGTACTATGTATGGTACACAGAATGCCGGCATCCGGGGTGACCGTCCGTCATTCGTCCATCCTTTGTCCGTCCGTCCGTCTGTCCGTTCATCCGCACTCATAAATGACTACTTAGGGGGGCTAATTTTCGGTATAAACGGGGGTTAGGTGACTACCGCGATTTAGGTGACTAGTCCCACAAGTAAATCTCAATTTTCTAGGGTGGGGTTTAGAGTTGGGGTGGGGTGGGGTTAGGGTCAGTAAAGGTTAGGGTTTGCTACTACCCCAAAAACTTTTTTCCCAAAAAGTTGTTTTAATAGAATGGACATGCATTTTATGATAATGTACCCTAAAAAAATAGCCATTTTCATTAGTCTAGGGTGGGGTTTAGAATAGAGGGTGGGGGGGGGGTGTAGGGTTAGGGTTAGTAAAGGGTAGGGTCAGGGTTTGCTACCACCCCAAAAATTTTCCCCAAATCACTTGTTTTAGTATAATGGACATGCATTTTATTGTAGTCCCGTAAAAATAGTCACCTAAGTACCCATTTATTAGAATGTCCGTCCGTCTGTCCATCCGGCGTCCGTATCCATTTCTTTGGCATTCGATAACTTGAAAAATATTGCTTGGATTGTCAAGTTACTTTATATTTGTGTTCAGGTTACTGATGTGCCGAGCTGTATAGTTTTTGGTGTAAATCGGATAATTTGATCCTGAGATATTAACCCTTTATCCTTCAAATTGGAAATTCCTCCAATCCCTTTGGCATTCGATAACTTGAAAATTATTGCTTGGATTGTCTAGTTACTATCCTTCAAATTGAAAATTCCTCCAATCCCTTTGGCATTCGATAACTTGAAAAATATTGCTTGGATTGTCAAGTTACTTTATATTTGTGATCAGGTTACTGATGTACCGAGCTGTCTAGTTTTTAGTGTTAATCTGTTATTTTAATCCTGAGATATTAACCCTTTATCCTTCAAATTGAAAATTCCTCCAATTCTTTGGGATTTGATAACTTGAAAAATATTGCTTGGATTGTCAAGTTACTTTACAATTGTGTTCAGGTTACTGATGTGCTGAGCTGTATAGTTTTTGGTGTTAATCTGATAATTTGATGCCAAGATATTAACCCTTTATCCTTCAAATTGAAAATTCCTCCAATCCCTTTGGCTTTCGATAACTTGAAAAATATTGCTTGGATTGTCAAGTTACTTTATATTTTTATTCAGGTTACTGATGTGCCGAGCTGTATAGTTTTTGGTGAAAATCTGATAATTTAATCCTGAGATATTAACCCTTTATCCTTCAAATTGAAAATTCCTCCAATCCCTTTGGCATTCGATAACTTGAAAAATATTGCTTGGATTGTCAAGTTACTTTATATTTTTGTTCAGGTTACTGATGTGCCGAGCTGTATAGTTTTTGGTGTAAATCTGATAATTTAATCCTGAGATATTAACCCTTTAACCTTCAAATTGAAAATTCCTCCAATCCCTTTGGCATTCGATAACTTGAAAAATATTGCTTGGATTGTCAAGTTACTTTATATTTGTGTTCAGGTTACTGATGTACCAAGCTGTATAGCTTTTAGTGTTAATGTGATAATTTGATCCCAAGATATTAACCCTTTATCCTTCAAACGAAAATTCCTCCAATCCCTTTGGCATTCGATAACTTGAAAAATATTGCTTGGATAGTCAAGTTACTTTATATTTTTGTTCAGGTTACTGATGTGCTGAGCTGTATAGTTTTTGGTGTAAATCTGATAATTTAATCCTGAGATATTAACCCTTTATCCTTCAAATTGAAAATTCCTCCAATCCCTTTGGCATGAGATAACTCCAAAAATATCAATCCGATTGTCATGTTACTTTATATATTTATTCAGGTTACTGGTGTGCTGTGCTGTATAGTTTTTTATGTAAATCTGATAATTTGATCCGGAGATATTAACCCTTTATCCGTCAAATTAGACACTCCTCCAATCCATTTCTATATGTACCCATACCTTGTATGGTGTACATAATGTCGGCATCCGTGGTGGCTATCCGTCATACAGCTTTCTACTAGTTGCACGTATGGGTACACATCTGACGATTTCATCGGCCTATTTTTTTTTATCATTCAAGATATTGATCATTGGTTAGTCGATTAATCGGTTAACCGTATCAGATCTAATTAATTTCTATAAACATGATTACTGCAATAGCCTTTGATGTGGTGGTTCAACAATCTAACAATCTATGTATTTGAAGATAAATAAGCATAATTCATGTGATTAAGACACATGTTGGAAATGGATCCCACAAAAATATATTTGTGAAACCCTGACTCACTGTGGGAGCCTGAATTATAATTTAGTTCAAAATGAGGAATTTGCTTTAAAAGACTTTTTCAGATCCAGTAGTCGGACTGTTTTGATGTTTGGTGTGCATCATCCTTACAGGGGGAGGGGTGGGGGGGATTTAAATTTGTTTACGCCAAGTCCCTGGGTTCATATTTGGGCTCACTGTGGGAGCCTGAATTATAACTTAGTTCAAAATGAGGAATATTCTTCAAAAGTATTCTTCACATTCAGCAGTCAGAATATTTTGATATATACAGTATCCTTAGGGAGGTGAGATATAAGTTTGTTAAAGCCAAGTCCCAGGGTTCATATTTGGGCTTCCTGTAGGAGCCCGAATTGTACCAAAATTTCTATTTTCCAAATTGAGAGGCTGATTTGAAGCAAATTTGATATGATGGGCTTATTGGGTTGTACATGTAAGTACCTAATTTATGCCAAAACATTTTCCGGTTGCCCTTGTGGGAACTGCAGGATCTAAATATAGAAAAAATTTAAAACGTCCATGTCTTAAAAACTACATGGCACTGAGAATTTTTATTTTGTGTGAAGCTTCCTTACGAACAGCCGAAAAAAATGGTAAAAAAAAATTGCCATCAGTTTTATCATAGGGAAGTTTTCCAGGACTTATGCGGAGTCATCATTTTAGTAATGGGAAAAACATTAAAGAATCTTCTTCTCCCATACCACTGCTCCAAAGGCTTTCATATTTTGCATATAACATCTTTGGAAGATTTATTCACATGTTTGTTGAAATCAAATCCCTGGGTCCATATTTGGACTCTCTATGATTAGATTAGTGCAATATGAAGAATATTTTTTAAAAATCTTCTTTTGATCCACTCTTCAGAATATTTTGATATTTGGGATGCTGCATCCTTAGAGGGGAGAGATTCAAGTTTGTTCGAGCCAAGTCCCCAGGTTCATATTTGGGCTCCCTGTGGGAGTCCAAATTACAACTTAGTTCAATAAGAGGAATATTCTTTAAAATTCAGTAGTCAGAATCTTTTGATATTGGTATATAGTAGCATCCGTAGGGATGTGAGATTCAAATTTGTTCAAGCCAAGTCCTTGGGTTCATATTTGGGCTCTCTGTGGGAGCCTGAATTATAACTTAGTTCAGTATGAGGAATATTCTTTAAAAATCCTTTTTTTTTGAGATCCACCGGTCAGAATCTTTTGATATTTTGTATAAGCTTTTCTTATGAGGGGCAGATGCAACTAAATGTTCAAATAAATTCCCTGGGTTGATATTTAGGCTACCATGTCAGGTGAATGCCATCAGGCCCTCTGGGGGCTCTTGTTTGTTTTTTGTTTGACAACATTGCCCTGGCTCTTCTATCTATTTTTTCATTTTAAGTTAGTCACTACTTTTATGTAGGCTTCCCAAATTTGTTACTGCATGTCTGTCTGTCCTTCAGATGAAATGTTTTTTTGCCCCCCCCCCCCCCCGCCCCCCACACACACAAATCTGGGCTGGCAAGTATTGAGTATTTTATCAAAAAAGTGGTACTCGAGTACTACAAGTACTGAGTACTTTGGACCCAGCCTATCACAAATATATTAAACATCAAAGAGTATATTATATACTTGAAACAAATACAGTACAGTGGCTGTGTACTGCTCACTTTCCATGGATGGGCAATATTTCCACGGATACAATAATATTTGATGCCAAACACTAACTATAGGTATAATCATCATAAATTTAATAAATAATGAAGCACCAGGTACAACCCCGTGCTTCAATTAAAATTTTATAGATGATGATTTTTATTGACTGGTAAACGCACGAGTGGACATCACTGTCCACGCATGTATTACAACCCGTCCACAGAAACTGTACTGCAACTTGTCCTCTTTGTGAACATATTTTCTACAATTTCACTCCCTTTGACAGAATGCATGCCTGTGGGGATTAAAACCAAAATAGTGAAAGAGCACTTGTGGATATTTGCAGCACAAGCACAGCACTAATGAATCAATATTTGGTGATTTTAGGAATTTTAACAGTGTCATGAGACACCACAGTAGCAGGTACTGATCATTCTGTTGGAAAAATTCACTGTTTTATGACTTGAGGTGCCTTAACTGAGAAAACTTAGGCTTTTTCTTGCAAAGATTGCAAAATATCAAACACAATGTGAAATGTGTTCAGAAGAAAGAATGTGATTAAAAAATAATGGGAAATTCATGTCACCATCAATTTATTAAAAAATTAATATAGTTTTTTAGCTCACCTGAGCGAAGCTCAGTGGGAGCTTTACTGATCACATTCTGTCCGCCGTCCGTCCGGTGTTACCTTTACATTATTCAAATGTTGGGTAAATGTTTATTACCTAATGCCAATTCAGATTTGTTCAAATGAAGTTGCCCCCTTCTCCTGGGTGGCGCCATGCCCCCAAGGGGCACCAAAATCTTCTTCTCATCAACCAGTAGTAGCAGAGACTTGATATATGGTATGCAGCTTCCTTTTAAGGTGTAGACTTGGATTTCTTTAAGAGAAGTTTGATGGGCTAAATTTGGCGTTGTTATGGGAGGGACAAAATTGTTGGCCCGCCAAAAATTTCTATTTTCCGAACCGAGAGGCTGGTTTGAATCAAATTTTATGTGAGGGCTTATTGGGTCATAAGTACCTAATTTATGCCGAATTTTCTTTTTCTGTAGCCCCGTGGGAACCGCAGGAGCTAAAAATAGAAAAAAAGTAAAACGCCATATCTCCAAAACTGCATGGCACTGAGAATTTTTATTTGGTGTGAACCTTCCTTAGGACCAACAGAAAGGATTGGTCGAAAAATATTGCTATCGGTTTTATCATAGGGTACAGTTTCGGGACTTTGAAAACACTTTTTAACACTGTAGGCAATGGGAAAAACATTAAAAAATCTTCTTCTCTAGATTCAGCAGGCAGAATCTTTTGATATTTGGTATGCAACATTGTAGGGTGGGTCTGATTCGAGTTTGTTCAAATCCGCCCCCTGGGTTTATATTTGGGCTCAGTATAGGAGCCCGAATTCAAACTTAGTGCATTTCAGGCAAATTTCTTAAAAAATCTTCTTCACCAGATTCAGCTGGCAGAATCTTTTGATATTTGGTATGCAACATTGTAGGGTGGATCTGATTCAAATTTGTTCAAATCGGCCCCCCTGGATTCATATTTGGGCTCACTATAAAAGCATTTCTGGCAAATTTCTTTAAAAATCTTCTTCTCCAGATCCAGCAGGCAGAATCTTTTGATATTTGATATGCAACATTGTGGGGTGGATCTGATTCAAGTTTGTTCAAATCGGCCCACTGGGTTTATATTTGGGCTCAGCATAGGAGCCCAAATTTGAACTTAGTGCATTTCAGGCAAATGTCTTTGAAAATCTTCTTCTCAAGATCCAGCAGCAGAATCTTTTGATATTGGGTATGCAGCATGCTTAGGGGGGTGAGATTCAAGTTGTTCAAGCCAAGTCCCCGGGTTCATATTTGGGATCACTGTGGTAACCCGAATTATAACTTAGTTCAAAATGAGGAATTTTCTTTAAAAATCTTCTTCAGATCCAGCAGCCGGAATGTTTCGATATTTGGTATGCTGCATCCTTAGGGGGGGTGAGATTCAAGTTTGTTCAAGCCATGTCCCTAGGTCCATATTTGGGCTCACTGTGGGAGCTCGAATGATAACTTAGTTCAAAATGACGAATTTTCTTTAAAAATCTTCTTCAGATCCAACAGTCAGATTGTTTTGATATTTGGAATGCAGCATCCTTAGGGGGGTGAGATTCAAGTTTGTTCAAGTTATGTCCCTAGGTCCATATTTGGGCTCACTGTGGGAGCTTGAATTGTAACTTAGTTCGAAATGAGGAATTTTCTTAAAAAATCTTCTTCAGATCCAGCAGATGAATGCTTTTGATATTTTTTATGCAGCATCCTTAGGAGGCAAGATTCAAGTTTGTTCAAGCCATGTCCCTAGGTCCATGTTTGGGCTCACTGTGGGAGCTCAAATTGTAACTTAGTTCAAAATGAGGAATTTTCTTTAAAAATCTTCTTCTTCAGATTCAGCAGTCAGAATGTTTTGATATTTGGTGTGCGGCATCCTTAAGGGGGTGAGATTCAAGTTTGTTAAAGCCAAGTCCCTGGGTTCATATATGGGCTCCCTGTGGGAGCCCGAATTATAACTCAGTTCAGTATGAGGAATATTCTTTAAAAATCATTTTTTTTAGATCCACTTGTCAGAATCTTTGGATATTTGGTATCAGCTTTTCTTAGGAGGAGTAGATGCAACTTGTTGAAATCAATTCTCTGGGTTGATATTTAGGCTACCATGTCATGTGGGCACCCTCAGGCCCCCTGGGGCCTCTTGTTTTAAGAAAAACTGCATACAGGGAGGTTTGGGGGGCACATCCAGGGCTAATATGACAATACGCAAGGCGTAAGAAGGAACCCCAAAGTATCCAACATATTGAAATATTTCTTTCCGCAACCATTACTCCAAAAACATTTTGGTTTATTCCGTCGAATTCCTGCAATCGTTTAATTTCAGCCAAACATGAATACGTTTCACAGTATTAAATATTTTCCCATAAACGACAATTATAACGTTCAGGAGAAAAAATATGGTCGCATCATTTTAAATTTAACATTCAAATATTTTTTGTCAAGTATAGCCCTTCAGACAACCTTTTTCTGATTTTTAAACATGGGTCATGCAACAAATAAAAGAAAAACTAACAGAAAGGGAAGTGCTGGTCACATGTTCATATTTCTCAGGGAATTCCCAAACAAAACACACCAATAGTCAAACAAATTTTTAGGTTCTAAAAGTCCTCAAATCATCCTCTTTGTTCATCTGGAACATTCAACAGCAATGCAAAATGTCAGTAGACTTCTTCAAATGTTTATTGAAACAATATATTTTCCCAAGACTGCTTAGTTTTGGGAATTACATAATTTCCGAGCGCAACTTTTAGAGGCAGGTAAATCTAATTAAAATATTTACAACAGTTATACCTATGAGCAAACCCAACCCTACCAAAGATACATTTACCTCTTTCATGTGATGAAAGAGTCATTTCTGCAATAGAATTCAACTTTTGGCTTCTGTCTAGTAAAAAACATGGGAAATTTGTTCTTTTGAAGAGAACTGTCCAATCTGTGTCAAATAGGCTTAAAAACTGTTATTGCCTCCGACAGAATTTATACTCTGTTACCTAATAAGTTAGGAGGGATAAGAATTCACAGATCTCTTTGAAACTACCCAAATCCCAAAATAAAACTAAAATCTGCATCAGCACACAAAACCTTTTCACAAAATCTGTTTTAATTAATCATTCAGCAAGATAAATAGTGCCCCACCACCATGAAACAATATGTCAATTTTGTTTCAAAATGGGGGTTGTGCAGGGCTTATAGTTCCTCTAAATTTGGGAGAATCCATTTGCATTCTTGCGGAAATAGTTCCGAGAATTCAGACCTGCTATGGGCCAGGATCCTATTAGGTCAGTATGATTGAACCCCTGTTGCATACTGATAATACATGTTAACCCTTTACCCAATGCAGCTTTTTAATTTTTACAACACCAACTACTGATTTTTACTCCCACCCCACCCCCCTCCCCCCAGGGGCCTTAATCGCTCACCTGACAAGGTGGTTCAGAGAAGTATTTTGGGTTAGATTCAGTTAGTCAAGGTTCATGGACACTACATAGGAATAATGTTATGAAATTATTCATAATTCTAGTGTCCATGTCAGATGATTATTAGCATAGGTCTTCCTGATTGCTTCCAATTTTGACAGCTGTAGACAAGTACTGCCAAACTTCCAAGGGTTGTTGTGTCACTGCAGCCTGAAAGGCAAATTTTATGGAAAAGCTCTAAGGAATGGGTTTGAACATTTATGAACAACCTCGAACCTAACCAACCCCTGCCCAAATATTAAGCCACAGACCTGAAATGGACAAACTCAAATCTGCACCCCCCCTCCCATTCCTGCGATACCAAATATGAAAGGGTTCTGTCTGGCAGGAACCAAACTGGAACAAATTTACATCTGACCTCCCCAGAGATGTTGTACACCAAATATTAAAGCATTAAACTAGTGGGTCTGAAGAAAAAGATTTTTAAAGAAATTTTCTCATGTTGCTTTGAGTTAATTTGCACTCCCATAATGAGCCCAAATATTAACCCATAGATTTGGCTTGAACAAACATGAATCTGACCCCCTTAGAGATGTTGTAAGCCAAATATGAAAGGATTCTGACAGGTGGATCTGAAAAAATAGAGTTTTAAAGAAATTTCCTCATACTGCACTAAGTTAAACTTTGGGCTTCAATAGATAGACCAAATATTAAGCCAGAGACACGATTCAAACAAACTTCAATCTACCCCCCCCCCCCCCCCCTAGAGATGTTGCATTCCAAATATGAAAGCATTCTGACTGGTGGATCTGAAGAAGGTTTTCAAAGAAATTTCCTCATGTTGCACTGTTGATATTTGGGTGCCCATAGGGAGCCCAAATATTAACTCAGGGGCTCGATTTGTACAAACCTGAACCCATCCCCCCTCCCCCACCCCTAGAGATGCTTTATACCAAGTATCAAAAGATTCTTATACATGGTTCTGGAGAAGATTTTTTTTTCAATTTTGGAAAACAATTTATGCGTGCTATCAGAGAAATGCTTGGGACCCCCTGTGGGTGTGGCAACGTTATTTGAACAAACTGGAATTCATATATAAGGAACATGAATATCAAATTTGGTTCAATTCGGCTCAGTGGTTTATGAGGAGAGGTTGATAATGTAAAGTTCATGCCGGACAGGACGGACGGATGGTCGACTGACAGAAAGTCATCATTTAAGCGCCCCCTGACTTACAGTCAGGTGAGCTAAAAATAAACAATATTCATCAAGCGTAATAATTATGGATGTTACTGGAACCGGCTGATGAGAGCTGGTTCCAATGACAGCCATATTTGTACAAATTTCATTGCCAGGTCATGTTAGTGTTGTATTGGTTAATTTGCTGCCTTTGTGTTAGGTAAAGGGTTAAACTGACTCAGTTCTTTTCATGTGAATCCTAGCTGCAATGTTACGAGAAGCTACATGGTTTCTAACTGGTTTTGTTGCACGGATCTCTACGGGAATCGATTCTCAGATTCTTATAAGCCCTGGCTGAGGCTATGTAATTCACCAATATCAATAGAAAGTGCCATTTCATCTCAACAAACTGATGTCAAATATTCTTTTACCTAGTGATGGGATAAATTATAGCCCTGGATGTGCCCCCCAAACCTCCCTGTATGCAGTTTTTCTTAAAACAAGAGGCCCCAGGGGGCCTGAGGGTGCCCACATGACATGGTAGCCTAAATATCAACCCAGAGAATTGATTTCAACAAGTTGCATCTACTCCTCCTAAGAAAAGCTGATACCAAATATCCAAAGATTCTGACAAGTGGATCTAAAAAAAATGATTTTTAAAGAATATTCCTCATACTGAACTGAGTTATAATTCGGGCTCCCACAGGGAGCCCATATATGAACCCAGGGACTTGGCTTTAACAAACTTGAATCTCACCCCCTTAAGGATGCCGCACACCAAATATCAAAACATTCTGACTGCTGAATCTGAAGAAGAAGATTTTTAAAGAAAATTCCTCATTTTGAACTAAGTTACAATTTGAGCTCCCACAGTGAGCCCAAACATGGACCTAGGGACATGGCTTGAACAAACTTGAATCTTGCCTCCTAAGGATGCTGCATAAAAAATATCAAAAGCATTCATCTGCTGGATCTGAAGAAGATTTTTTAAGAAAATTCCTCATTTCGAACTAAGTTACAATTCAAGCTCCCACAGTGAGCCCAAATATGGACCTAGGGACATAACTTGAACAAACTTGAATCTCACCCCCCTAAGGATGCTGCATTCCAAATATCAAAACATTCTGACTGTTGGATCTGAAGAAGATTTTTAAAGAAAATTCGTCATTTTGAACTAAGTTATCATTCGAGCTCCCACAGTGAGCCCAAATATGGACCTAGGGACATGGCTTGAACAAACTTGAATCTCACCCCCCCTAAGGATGCAGCATACCAAATATCGAAACATTCCGGCTGCTGGATCTGAAGAAGATTTTTAAAGAAAATTCCTCATTTTGAACTAAGTTATAATTCGGGTTACCACAGTGATCCCAAATATGAACCCGGGGACTTGGCTTGAACAACTTGAATCTCACCCCCCTAAGCATGCTGCATACCCAATATCAAAAGATTCTGCTGCTGGATCTTGAGAAGAAGATTTTCAAAGACATTTGCCTGAAATGCACTAAGTTCAAATTTGGGCTCCTATGCTGAGCCCAAATATGAACCCAGTGGGCCGATTTGAACAAACTTGAATCAGATCCACCCCACAATGTTGCATATCAAATATCAAAAGATTCTGCCTGCTGGATCTGGAGAAGAAGATTTTTAAAGAAATTTGCCTGAAATGCTTTTATAGTGAGCCCAAATATGAATCCAGGGGCCCGATTTGAACAAATTTGAATCAGATCCACCCTACAATGTTGCATACCAAATATCAAAAGATTCTGCCTGCTGAATCTGGTGAAGAAGATTTTTTAAGAAATTTGCCTGAAATGCACTAAGTTTGAATTCGGGCTCCTATACTGAGCCCAAATATAAACCCAGGGGGCGGATTTGAACAAACTCGAATCAGATCCACCCTACAATGTTGCATACCAAATATCAAAAGATTCTGCCTGCTGAATCTAGAGAAGAAGATTTTTTAATGTTTTTCCCATTGCCAACAGTGTTAAAAAGTGTTTTCAAAGTCCCGAAACTGTACCCTATGATAAAACCGATAGCAATATTTTTCGACCAATCCTTTCTGTTGGTCCTAAGGAAGGTTCACACCAAATAAAAATTCTCAGTGCCATGCAGTTTTGGAGATATGGCGTTTTACTTTTTTTCTATTTTTAGCTCCTGCGGTTCCCACGGGGCTACAGAAAAAGAAAATTCGGCATAAATTAGGTACTTATGACCCAATAAGCCCTCATATAAAATTTGATTCAAACCAGCCTCTCGGTTCGGAAAATAGAAATTTTTGGCGGGCCAACAATTTTGTCCCTCCCATAACAACGCCAAATTTAGCCCATCAAACTTCTCTTAAAGAAATCCAAGTCTACACCTTAAAAGGAAGCTGCATACCATATATCAAGTCTCTGCTACTACTGGTTGATGAGAAGAAGATTTTGGTGCCCCTTGGGGGCATGGCGCCACCCAGGAGAAGGGGGCAACTTCATTTGAACAAATCTGAATTGGCATTAGGTAATAAACATTTACCCAACATTTGAATAATGTAAAGTTAACACCGGACGGACGGCGGACAGAATGTGATCAGTAAAGCTCCCACTGAGCTTCGCTCAGGTGAGCTAAAAAACTATATTAATTTTTTAATAAATTGATGGTGACATGAATTTCCCATTATTTTTTAATCACATTCTTTCTTCTGAACACATTTCACATTGTGTTTGATATTTTGCAATCTTTGCAAGAAAAAGCCTAAGTTTTCTCAGTTAAGGCACCTCAAGTCATAAAACAGTGAATTTTTCCAACAGAATGATCAGTACCTGCTACTGTGGTGTCTCCTGACACTGTTAAAATTCCTAAAATCACCAAATATTGATTCATTAGTGCTGTGCTTGTGCTGCAAATATCCACAAGTGCACTTTCACTATTTTGGTTTTAATCCCCACAGGCATGCATTCTGTCAAAGGGAGTGAAATTGTAGAAAATATGTTCACAAAGAGGACAAGTTGCAGTACAGTTTCTGTGGACGGGTTGTAATACATGCGTGGACAGTGATGTCCACTCGTGCGTTTACCAGTCAATAAAAATCATCATCTATAAAATTTTAATTGAAGCACGGGGTTGTACCTGGTGCTTCATTATTTATTAAATTTATGATGATTATACCTATAGTTAGAGTTTGGCATCAAATATTATTGTATCCGTTGAAATATTGCCCATCCATGGAAAGTGAGCAGTACACAGCCACTGTACTGTATTTGTTTCAAGTATATAATATACTCTTTGATGTTTAATATATTTGTGATAGGCTGGGTCCAAAGTACTCAGTACTTGTAGTACTCGAGTACCACTTTTTTGATAAAATACTCAATACTTGCCAGCCCAGATTTGTGTGTGGGGGGGCGGGGGGGGGGGGGCAAAAAAACATTTCATCTGAAGGACAGACAGACATGCAGTAACAAATTTGGGAAGCCTACATAAAAGTAGTGACTAACTTAAAATGAAAAAATAGATAGAAGAGCCAGGGCAATGTTGTCAAACAAATAACAAACAAGAGCCCCCAGAGGGCCTGATGGCATTCACCTGACATGGTAGCCTAAATATCAACCCAGGGAATTTATTTGAACATTTAGTTGCATCTGCCCCTCATAAGAAAAGCTTATACAAAATATCAAAAGATTCTGACCGGTGGATCTCAAAAAAAAAGGATTTTTAAAGAATATTCCTCATACTGAACTAAGTTATAATTCAGGCTCCCACAGAGAGCCCAAATATGAACCCAAGGACTTGGCTTGAACAAATTTGAATCTCACATCCCTACGGATGCTACTATATACCAATATCAAAAGATTCTGACTACTGAATTTTAAAGAATATTCCTCTTATTGAACTAAGTTGTAATTTGGACTCCCACAGGGAGCCCAAATATGAACCTGGGGACTTGGCTCGAACAAACTTGAATCTCTCCCCTCTAAGGATGCAGCATCCCAAATATCAAAATATTCTGAAGAGTGGATCAAAAGAAGATTTTTAAAAAATATTCTTCATATTGCACTAATCTAATCATAGAGAGTCCAAATATGGACCCAGGGATTTGATTTCAACAAACATGTGAATAAATCTTCCAAAGATGTTATATGCAAAATATGAAAGCCTTTGGAGCAGTGGTATGGGAGAAGAAGATTCTTTAATGTTTTTCCCATTACTAAAATGATGACTCCGCATAAGTCCTGGAAAACTTCCCTATGATAAAACTGATGGCAATTTTTTTTTACCATTTTTTTCGGCTGTTCGTAAGGAAGCTTCACACAAAATAAAATTCTCAGTGCCATGTAGTTTTTAAGACATGGACGTTTTAAATTTTTTCTATATTTAGATCCTGCAGTTCCCACAAGGGCAACCGGAAAATGTTTTGGCATAAATTAGGTACTTACATGTACAACCCAATAAGCCCATCATATCAAATTTGCTTCAAATCAGCCTCTCAATTTGGAAAATAGAAATTTTGGTACAATTCGGGCTCCTACAGGAAGCCCAAATATGAACCCTGGGACTTGGCTTTAACAAACTTATATCTCACCTCCCTAAGGATACTGTATATATCAAAATATTCTGACTGCTGAATGTGAAGAATACTTTTGAAGAATATTCCTCATTTTGAACTAAGTTATAATTCAGGCTCCATCAGTGAGCCCAAATATGAACCCAGGGACTTGGCGTAAACAAATTTAAATCCCCCCCCCCACCCCTCCCCCTGTAAGGATGCTGCACACCAAACATCAAAACAGTCCGACTACTGGATCTGAAAAAGTCTTTTAAAGCAAATTCCTCATTTTGAACTAAATTATAATTCAGGCTCCCACAGTGAGTCAGGGTTTCACAAATATATTTTTGTGGGATCCATTTCCAACATGTGTCTTAATCACATGAATTATGCTTATTTATCTTCAAATACATAGATTGTTAGATTGTTGAACCACCACATCAAAGGCTATTGCAGTAATCATGTTTATAGAAATTAATTAGATCTGATACGGTTAACCGATTAATCGACTAACCAATGATCAATATCTTGAATGATAAAAAAAAATAGGCCGATGAAATCGTCAGATGTGTACCCATACGTGCAACTAGTAGAAAGCTGTATGACGGATAGCCACCACGGATGCCAACATTATGTACACCATACAAGGTATGGGTACATATAGAAATGGATTGGAGGAGTGTCTAATTTGACGGATAAAGGGTTAATATCTCCGGATCAAATTATCAGATTTACATAAAAAACTATACAGCACAGCACACCAGTAACCTGAATAAATATATAAAGTAACATGACAATCGGATTGATATTTTTGGAGTTATCTCATGCCAAAGGGATTGGAGGAATTTTCAATTTGAAGGATAAAGGGTTAATATCTCAGGATTAAATTATCAGATTTACACCAAAAACTATACAGCTCAGCACATCAGTAACCTGAACAAAAATATAAAGTAACTTGACAATCCAAGCAATATTTTTCAAGTTATCGAATGCCAAAGGGATTGGAGGAATTTTCAATTTGAAGGATAAAGGGTTAATATCTTGGGATCAAATTATCACATTAACACTAAAAGCTATACAGCTTGGTACATCAGTAACCTGAACACAAATATAAAGTAACTTGACAATCCAAGCAATATTTTTCAAGTTATCGAATGCCAAAGGGATTGGAGGAATTTTCAATTTGAAGGTTAAAGGGTTAATATCTCAGGATTAAATTATCAGATTTACACCAAAAACTATACAGCTCGGCACATCAGTAACCTGAACAAAAATGTAAAGTAACGTGACAATCCAAGCAATATTTTTCAAGTTATCGAATGCCAAAGGGATTGGAGGAATTTTCAATTTGAAGGATAAAGGGTTAATATCTCAGGATTAAATTATCAGATTTTCACCAAAAACTATACAGCTCGGCACATCAGTAACCTGAATAAAAATATAAAGTAACTTGACAATCCAAGCAATATTTTTCAAGTTATCGAAAGCCAAAGGGATTGGAGGAATTTTCAATTTGAAGGATAAAGGGTTAATATCTTGGCATCAAATTATCAGATTAACACCAAAAACTATACAGCTCAGCACATCAGTAACCTGAACACAATTGTAAAGTAACTTGACAATCCAAGCAATATTTTTCAAGTTATCAAATCCCAAAGAATTGGAGGAATTTTCAATTTGAAGGATAAAGGGTTAATATCTCAGGATTAAAATAACAGATTAACACTAAAAACTAGACAGCTCGGTACATCAGTAACCTGATCACAAATATAAAGTAACTTGACAATCCAAGCAATATTTTTCAAGTTATCGAATGCCAAAGGGATTGGAGGAATTTTCAATTTGAAGGATAGTAACTAGACAATCCAAGCAATAATTTTCAAGTTATCGAATGCCAAAGGGATTGGAGGAATTTCCAATTTGAAGGATAAAGGGTTAATATCTCAGGATCAAATTATCCGATTTACACCAAAAACTATACAGCTCGGCACATCAGTAACCTGAACACAAATATAAAGTAACTTGACAATCCAAGCAATATTTTTCAAGTTATCGAATGCCAAAGAAATGGATACGGACGCCGGATGGACAGACGAACGGATGAACGGACAGACGGACGGACGGACAAAGGATGGACGAATGACGGATGGTCACCCCGGATGCCGGCATTCTGTGTACCATACATAGTACGGGTACACATAAAAAGTAATTGATCAGTTAACCGTTACTTTTGAAGTACGGTACTATATGGCAGGGTATTTGATGGCTGGATTCACATTGCAAAATGCTATACAAAAATGTCCAATTGCTAACCATTTTTCTTTCATATTGGGTAAGCTAAAATTTACTATTTATCATCACTTTTTGAAACCAAGATGGAAACTGCTAATCAAATTTTTAAAAACAAAAAATACCCTGTATGGGTTAACTATGAAACAAATTTGCTCCAAAACAGGCAAACATTGTTACACTGGCTCTCATCAATTGCATGAGACAGAGAAATGCATGCCAGTTACGTGCCAAAATACTTGTTCACTTGCATGATGATTATACTGTATCAGCTAAAAACGGTCATTCTCAACCCTTCACCAAATGCAGGTAGCAGACGATACTTGCACAAGAAATTCTTGAATTACTAAAGATTTTCAATGTTTGTCTCAAAAACATAGCTTATGACCCCCCCCCCCCCCCCCCCTTATTGGAACAAGCTCAATGAGCTTGTTCCAATGAGGGGTCATAAAATATGTTTTAAGACAAAAATTGAAAATATAAAATTTGAATGGACATGTTTGTATATGGCGCTGCCCGGTTTTGTCCATTATGCTGAGTAAAGTTTTAATTATATAAATGGTCAATGGTACAGCAATTATTCAGCGACCTATTGAGGCAAGTGATTAATCAGTTAACCAAGGTTAACCCATGCGATTAATCAATCACGAAAACCCTTTAATCGTTTCAGCTCTAAAATTAATTTAATTTTATTAAATTTTATCTGATGAAAAAATGCTTCTATTGTGGGGGGAATGGTAAATATGGATCTTCTTAAGCATTTGCAAGAACATCGCAGGAATGAAATCACCGTTCTCGCAATTTGCGAAACACTGGTGAGCAAAAATATAGGCTTGGCTTGAAGAAACTTAAATCTCACCCGCCTAATGATGGTGCATAGCAAATATCAAAAGATTCTGATTGGTGGGTCTGAAGAAAAAGATTTTTAAAGAATATTCCTCATACTGCACGAATTTCAACATTTGGACTCCCATAGAGAGCCCAAATATGGACCCAGGGATCTGATTTCAATAAACGTGTAAAAAAATCTTCCAAAGATGGTATATGTGAAATTTGAAAGGTTTTGGAGGAGTGAATTGGGTGAAGAAGAGTCTTAAATGCTTTCTCCATTACCCACAGAGTTACAGAATGCTGACTAAGCATTTTTTCAAAGTCCCGAAAAAGTACCCCATGACAGACCTGACAGAAATTTGCTTAGACCATTCCATTCTGTTGGTCCCAAGGAAGCTTCACACCAAATAAGAATTCTCAGTGCCATGTAGTTTTGGAGATATGTGCGTTTTTAATTTTGTTCTATTTTTAGCTCCTGTGGTTCCCATGGGGGGATGGGAAAATATTTTGGGGCATAAATTAATTACTTATGATCAAATAAACCCACAAATTAAATTTGGTTCAAATCAGCCTCTTGGTTCGAAAAACAGAAATTTTGGGCGGGGCGAAAATACTTGCCCTCCAATAATGAAGGCAAATAAAGACCCACAAACTTCTCTTGAACACAACTGAGTCTACACCTCAAAAGGAAGCAGCACACCACATATCAAATCTCTGCTACTCCTGGTTCACAAGAAGATTTTTTAAGATTTAGGCAAAATTTTTGGGCATGGCCCTACTGAGGGCCAGGGCAACTTGATTTAAACAAAATCAAAATGCAATGTCATAACAAACAAGCATCTCAAATTTCACCTAACGATTAATCGGTTCAGCAGTTTTGGAGAAGATGCAAGCACCAAGTTCACGGACTACGGACGGCGAGTGATCAATACACCTCACCCTGACTGAAAGTCAGGTGAGCTAAAAACTCAGTGGACCATGAGTGCAGCAGTTGGGCGAGACGCTTGGTTCAAGGAGAGAAGAAACTTGTAGCTGCTGGCTTTCGAAAGTGTTGTTAAAACCCAATAAATAAATAAACAAGAGGCCCCACAGGGCCTGAAGCGCTCACCTTGAACAGAACATGATAAAAACAGAGAACAGAACATGAGATAAGAGTCCAAGAATGAATCTACATTAAGCAATCCATCTCCATAGGATACACTACATATCTTTGAGCCCCTCAGGAGTGACAAAAACAGTCCAAGCATCATGCCTTTTCTTTAGTTGATCATGATGTAAAATGTGGAGCTCCCCTCTCAAGCCCCTTGATACAACCTATGTAGATTACTCTTCACCTCTAGAGGGTACTGAATAAAAATTGTCTAATTCTTCAGCTACTTGGCCAATTCTGGCTCCTATAGGGAGCTCAAATATCAACCCAGGCACTCGATTTGAACAAAGTTGAATCTGATCTCCTTAGAGATGCTGTATACCAAATATGAAAGCATTCTGACTGGTGGATCTGAAGAACAAAATTTTAAAGAAATTTCCTCATACATGTATTGCACTGAGTTCAAATGTGGGCTACCATAGCGAGCCCAAAATGTGAATCTCCCCCCCCCCCCTCCCCCCTTAGATATGTTGTATACCAAATACGAAAGCATTCTGACTGGTGGATCTGGAGAAAAAGATTTTTAAAAAAACTTCCCCATATACATGTAGCCCTAACTTAAAATTTGGACTACCAAAGGAAGCCCAAATATTAACATATGGACTTGGTTTGAACAATCTTGAATCTGACCATCATAACAATGAGGGTACCAAACCTAAAAAAAATTCTGACTCATGGTTCTGAAGAAGATTTTTAAAGAAAATTCCCCATAAAATTTGGGCTCCTGCATTGAGTCCAATTATGAATGAATGGGCTTCATTTTAACAAACTTTTATCTGACCCCCTCTATGGATGCTGTACACCAAATATCAAAAGATTCTGAACACTGGTTCTTGAGAAAAGATTTTCTAAAATGTTTGCAAAAATGCTGCGCCAACATTATTCTGATGCCCTCTGCAGAACTCTCTAACAACAACAGAGGGCATTTTTTTACCATTCAATTCTGCTGGTCCTAAGGATGCTTCATACCATAACAGTTCTCTGTTCCATGTGGTTTGGGAAACATGGGAGTTTGAAAACATTTCTATTTTTCACTCCTGGGGTTCCCATGGGGATGCTGGGGTTTTTTTGCATGAGGCAAGTATTTATGACCCAATATTACCACATACTGAATTTCATTCAAATCGGACCATCGGTTCGGAAAATGGAAATTTTGGGTAGTACCAAAAATCTAACCACTGCCATTATAAAGCCAAATAATGCTTCACAAAGTACGTTTGAACACACGTGATTCTACATCTTAAAAGGCAGTTCCATAACGAATATCAAGTCACTGTACCCACTGGTTCATAAGATTTTAAAAATATTTTGGGAGCATTTTACCCCACCCCGTCCCTATGGGGCTGGGCATGTATTACAAAAATGTAATACCCCTTTGGTCCCATTACTCACTCAAACTTTAACTTGAATTGACCAAAACATGGTGTTGATGGATGACAGACGGATGGACAATGGACAGAGAGTGATTAGATATGCCCTGCTTGACTTTGTCGAAGTGAGTTTAAAAAAAAAAAAAATTAAATGGTTCATGTCCGATATTTTACCCACGTTATTAAAACTGATAAATTTGTCACTGGAGTGCAACAAGGTTTATGCTATATATAGCATTGCAAAGCCTTCTTGCACTCAAGCGATGGAATACTCCGAATACACCGCCACCCATGCTATTCTGTAGATTATCAGGCCTAAAACAAACCAAAAACATGAACTTATGCATGAATATTATTACAATGAATACGCTGTCTTATACATAGGAATACCACACAATCCAGTGTAGACTGATTTCAAAAAGTCCTCCGTAGTGGAAGGGCAATTTTAACAAACATACAGGCCCAAATACGCTCCATACACAGTGTAAAAATTTCACAAAATTAATAAACATTCCTATATGTTTAATAGGAATTAGGAGTATTGTAATTAAAAGTCAATTGTGTGGTTGTTTATAAACTTATATTACTTTGTTATCAGGTGTTAAAAAATATTAATATTTGTAAACACACCCACCCATTTAGATTAGTCCCTGCTCATAGCAGTGACACAGACATACAGTACAGTTGCTGATCATAATCCTTGCATGGGCAGTGCATGATGTCCATGCATGTTTTTTCCAGGTAATAGAAAATCATCAATAAAATTTTAATTAATGAAGCACTGAATTGTATCCTGTGGTTCATTAATTAAATTTTTGCTGATTATTGCTGTAAACAATGTTTGAAAACTAATATCATTGCATTCGCAGAAATATTGCCCATCCACGGAAAGTGACCAGTCCAAGGCAGCACAGAGTCAAGGTAATTGTGTTTTACTGTCTTTAATTTAAAATTTTGTTTGTTTGTTTGTTTTTTTTTGGGGGGGGTGCACCAGACCCCCTCCACTGATGAGAGGGTCACACACCCTCTTGTCCTCACTCCTATCTCACTGCTATGTGGCTCAGGTGATTCTGTGCATCATATTCTTTATGACTCCCACTAGATACATGTATTACTCTTGCCCCTACATGTAACTTAGATATCCTGGCTGAGCACCAGTATAATGGTAAACTAACATCAAATTGTGTGCTTATGTACATGTACAGTAGCTAACATATTGGAATAGTATAATGTGCTTTGTCAGAAACTTGATCAAGTATTGATGACAAACAACAATTTATCTTATCTTATCCTGGTGCCAGTAATAAATAGGGTAAAAATTCCACAAATTTTTACACTGTTTATTACTGGCACCAGGTTTTTTCAGCTATTAGCTAACATAAAATTGTGCGCTTCATGAAAATTATTTTGTTACTACCTGTTAAAAATTACTGTTTTAGAAAAAGAAATCACTCCTTTTCTGGCAGGCATACTAAACACCGAGGTAAACTGAGGGATACCAAGGAGAATGAAAACAGGAGAGAAACGGGTATGAGGTGGTGTGTTCTTTTTATTATTTATTTATTGGTGTTTAAAGTCACATTTATCTGCACAACAGCTTATTGTGACCATGGCAGTTTATGGATGGAGGAAACTAGAGTACCCCAGGAGAACCACTGAGCATACTACACAAGCACGGTTAGCCTTGTTCGAAGACAGGTGCACCAAGAACATGCAGTATGCCTTAGTACACAGCATACCTTGCCCCCACATGGGTAGTGGGGGTGAAGTGTCTTGCCCAAGGACACAAAGCTGATGCCGCAGGTGGGATTCGAACCGAGGATCTCTCAGCTTGCAGTCTGCACCTCTACCTACTGAGCTAATGCACCCCTGATGGTGTATTCTGATTATGTAAATAGATTTAAGCAGTACTAGCTAGTATGTGATTGGTTTTAATGACATATTTGAGAATTATGGGTGCCGAAGTAATAAGAGTGCGCTGAAAAATCTTCCCTTTGGTATTTAATAGGTAGCTTGGTAATGGTAAAGTGACTTCCCCTCAGTAAGCAACAGTGTGAAAGCTGGCAGCCATCTTTAATATCGGGCCGAACCTAAAAACACTCGTTCTCATCCCAAGGTGACAACAAAGGTACCCAAGAAGTTTCATGAAGATCGGTTCATAAATAATGTACAGCCTCCAGCTTTAGCATATTGACATGTGCACTTACAGTGTATATGTAGCACTGAATAAATCAAAGTTCATCTAATTTGCATAATTTCTGTACAAGAAAAAAACCTGTATTTTATGTAATGTATTCCATGTTACTAAACAACCATACACAAATTTATTCAAATCAGAACTTTCATACAGAAGTTCTGTACAAAAAACTGATTGCAGTAATTTCAGTACAAAATAGTTGCCGGCGGCCATCTAGAATTTTGGACCCCTCCCCAAAAACACTCATTCTCACCCCATGGTGATAACAAAGGTACCCAAGAAATTTCGTAAAGATTGATTCATAAATATGGCTTCTAGCCCAAGTTGTATAGAAGTTCTGTACAAAAAACTGATTGTACCTAATTTCAGTACAAAATGGCCACTGGTAGCCATCTTGAATTTTGGACTGCACCCAAAAACACTCATTCTCATCCCAAGGTGATAACAAAGGTACCCTAGAAGTTTCATGAAGATCAGTTCATAAATACAGCCTAGCCCAAGCCGTATTGACATGTGCACTTACTGGGTATACATGTAAGTAGCACTGAATAAATTAAAGTTCATCTAATTTGCATAATTTCAGCACGAGAAAAAAAACGGTATTATATGTGATGTACTCCATGTTACTAAACATTCATAGAAAAAATTATTCAAATCAGAACTTTCATACAGAAGTTCTGTACAAAAATGGCGATTGCACTAATTTCTGTACAAAATGGCTGCTGGAGGCCATCTTGAATTTTGGACCGCACCCAAAAACACTTGTTCTCGCCCCACGTGATAACAAAGGTACTCAAGAAGTTTCGTAAAGATCGGTTCACCAATACACCCTCTAGCCTGAACCGTATTGAATTGCTGTTCCCGAACAGGCGGACAATGGGCCATGACATAACCTTAAATTTGACTTTGTCAAAGTTGAGCTAAAAATGGGGAGTATCCAAAGTATCACAAAACAAAAACCTATTTGTAAAGGACTCCCTCTTTCAAGGACAATGGGACAGCGTTGGCATTCACCACCATGCTGCCTTGAGGCTGCATTTTGAATTCCTGTGGTTGTTGTTCTTATGAAATATTATTTTATTATTATCAGTTATGGTACAAATACGGTACCGAGAGCACACTTTCAGGAACCGCTGATGTCTAATGGCGACTGTATGTCAGTGCGTGAGGTGCACACATACTTTTGGGGTTCTATACACCACATCCTTCATTTTGCAATATAATTTGTGTAAATTTATTTGGAATTTATAGAATTTCAGACTTGTAAATTTCATAGTATTGTTTTTGCCTTAGTTATGGTGCTTTATAAGTAATGGGCAATTTAGTTTGAAAAAAAGGGGTTCATGAAGATTCAGCCCTCATACTTTTTCAGAGAATATTCGGTCCCCAATTTCATTCATGCCGCCACCCCTCTCTCCTGTTAACCCATATAATGAACATCCCAAAAGACATTTTAATATCTAGATATTTATGCTTGTTTGCAACTTATTATGGACACACATGGACACAGATACAAGGTAATTGTGTTTTACTGTCTTGAATTTTTTTTTTTTTTTTGGGGGGGGGGAGAGGTGCACCCGACCCCTCCACTGATGAGAGGGTCACACACCCTCTTGTCCTCACCCTTATCTCACTGCTATGTGGCTCGGGTGATTCTGTGCATCATATTCTTTATTACCCGGCCACACTCCCACTAGATATTACTCTTGCCCCTACATGTAACTTAGATATCCTGGCTAAGCACCAGTATAATTGTAAACCAACATCAAATTGTGTGCTTATGTCCAGTAGCTGACATATTGGAATAGTATAATGTGCTTTGTCAGAAACTTGATCAAGTATTGATGACAAACAACAATTTTCATTACCAGTACCTGGTGCCAGTAATAAAATAAGATTTGCAAATATCACCCTGCGTTTTATCAGCTATTAACAAACATAAAATTGTGCGCTTCATGAAAATTATTTCGTTACTACCTGTTAAAAATTACTTCTTGTTTTGCTCTTTTCGAAAAAGAAATCACTCCTTTTCTGGCAGGCATACTAAACACCGAGGCAAACCGAGGAATACCAAGGTGAATAAAAACAGGAGAGAAACGGGTATGAGGTGGTGTGTACTTTTTATTTATTTATTGGTGCTTAAGGTCACATTTATCTGCACAACAGCTTATTGTGACCATGGCAGTTTTATGGATGGAGGAAACTAGAGTACCCCAGGAGAACCACAGAGCAATGGCAAGCAACTGTGAGCTCCCCAACATACTACACAAGCAGGGTTAGCCTTGTTCGAAGACAGGTGCACCAAGAACATGCAGTATGCCTTAGTACACAGCATACCTTGCCCCCACATGGGTAGTGGGGGTGAAGTGTCTTGCCCAAGGACACAAAGCTGTTGCCGCAGGTGGGATTCGAACCGAGGATCTCTCGGCTTGCAGTCTGCACCTCTGCCTACTGAGCTAATGCATCCCTGATGGTGTATTCTGATTATGTAAATAGATTTAAGCAGTACTAGTATGTGATTGGTTTTAATGCCATATTTGAGAATTATGGGTGCTGAAGTAATAAGAGTGCGCTGAAAAAAATCTTCCCTTTGGTATTTAGTAGGTAGCTTGGTAATGGTAAAGTGACTTCACCTCAGTAAGCAACAGTGTGAAAGCCGACAGCCATCTTTAATATCGGGCCGCACCCAAAAACACTTGTTCTCATCCCAAGGTGATAACAAAGGTACCCAAGAAGTTTCATGAAGATTGGTTCATAAATACAGCCTTCAGCCTTAGCATATTGACATGTGCACTTACAGTGTATAAGTAGCACTGAATAAATCAAAGGTCATCTAATTTGCATAATTTCTGCAAGAGAAAAAAACCTGTATTATACCGTATTTTTTGTGATGTATTCCATGTTACTAAACATTCATACAAAAATTTATTCAAATCAGAACTTTCATGCAGAAGTTCTGTACAAAAAACTGATTGCACTAATTTTGGTACAAAATGGTTGCTAGTGGCCACCTTGAATTTCGAACTGCACCCAAAAACACTCACTCTCATCCCACGGTGATAACAAAGGTACCCAAGACGTTTCGTAAAGATCGGTTCATAAATACGGCCTCTAGCCTGAGCCGTATAGAAGTTGTGTACAAGAAACTGATTGTACCTAATTTTGGTACAAAATGGCCACTGGCAGCCATCTTGAATTTTGGATTGCACCCCAAAACACTCGTTCTCGTCCCTAGGTGATAACAAAGGTACCCAAGAAGCTTGGTGAAGATCAGTTCATAAATACAGCCCCCAGCCTGAGCTGTATTGACATGTGAACTTACTGTGTATAAGTAGCACTGAATAAATCAATGTTCGTCTAATTTGCATAATTTCTGTACAAGAAAAAATCCTGTATTTTTGTGATGTATTCCATGTTACTAAACAATCATACACAAATTTATTCAAATCAGAACTTTCATACAGAAGTTCTGTACAAAAAACTGATTGCAGTAATTTCAGTACAAAATAGCTGCCGGCGGCCATCGAGAATTTTGGACTCCCCCCAAAAACACTCATTCTAACCCCATGGTGATAACAAAGGTACCCAAGAAATTTTGTAAAATCGGTACATAAATACGGCCTCTAGCCCAAGTTGTATAGAAGTTCTGTACAAAAAACTGATTGTACCTAATTTCAGTACAAAATGGCCTCTGGTAGCCATCTTGAATTTTGGGCTGCACCCAAAAACACTCATTCTCATCCCAAGGTGATAACAAAGGTACTCAAGAAGATTCATGAAGATCAGTTCATAAATACAGCCTAGCCGAGCCGTATTGACATGTGCACTTACTGGGTATGTATGTAAGTAGCACTGAATAAATTAAAGTTCATCTAATTTCCATAATTTCAGCATGAGAAAAAACCCTTTATTATATGTGATGTACTCCATGTTACTAAACATTCATACAAAAATTTATTCAAATCAGAACTTTCATACATAAGTTCTGAACAAAAAACTGATTGCACTAATTTCTGTACAAAATGGCTGCTGGAGGCCATCTTGCATTTCGGACCGCCCCCAAAAACACTCGTCCCACGGTGATAACAAAGGTACCCAAGAAGTTTCGTAAAGATCGGTTCATAAATAAAGCCTCTAGCCCGAGCCGTATTGAATTGTTGTTCCCAAACAGACGGACAATGGGCTATGACATAACCTTAAATATGACTATGTCAAAGCTGAGCTAAAAATGGGGAGTATCCAGAGTATCACAAAACAAAAACCTATTTGTAAAGGACTCCCCCTTTCAAGGGCAGTCTGACAGCATTGGCATTCACCACCATGCTGCCCTGAGGCTGCATTTTGAATTCCTGTGTTTGTTGTTCTTATGAAATATTATTTTATTATTATCAGTTATGGTACAAATATGGTACCGATAGCACACTTTCAGGAACCGTTGATGTCTGATAGCGACTGTGTGTCAGTGTGTGAGGTGCACTGCACACATACTTTTGGGGTTCTATACACCACATCCTTTATTTTGCTATATAATTTGTGTAAATTTATTTGCAATTTATAGAATTTCAGACTTGGAAATTTCATAGTATTGTTTGTGCCTTAGTTATGGTGCTTTATAAGTAATGGGCAATTTAGTTTGAAAAAAGGGGTTCATGAAGATTCAGTCACAGAAAGATTCAGCCCTCATACTTTTTCTGAGAATATTCGGTCTCAGTCGTGGTCGCATGTCATCACCTCTGCGGTCAAATCCTCACAGAAATTTTTTTTTAAAATATTCTATGCATTTTTTCTGTTGTTTTATTTTAAGGATTTATGATTACTAATTATGACAAAATTACAAGTGGGATACGAGACAAACCTTAATGAAGCTGGAACTAAAAAAAAAATAGGGATCTGCGAATCACAAATTTCTTTTCGAATTGAATCTCGAATCGAATCATGTCTCTGATATCGACATCGAATTGAATCCCAAATCGAATCTTAAAAGACAAGTTATTTCATATTGCATCAAACGGAAGTTACGGAACACTGTGATGACCCTTATGCGACGGAGTGAACACCTTAAACACCAATAACTAAATATTCTCTGTAGCACTGTCGCTGAAACAGCTAGGCCTATTGTCCATAGTTTTAGTTTTTGAAGGCCTAACTTGTTACTATTCACGTTCTTAAGAATGTGAATAGTAACAAGTTAAGCCTTCAAAAACCAAAACTATGGATAATGTTCTGGGCCAAATTCACACCTTATCTAACAATTAAACATTGTCAATTACTCAAATAAATAGGAATTGAGCCTACATGAATGAATTTTCTAATGACAGTTTTATCCTATTTTTGTTGGAAATGTAACAAATTGAAGTTAGTATGAGAGATTCGAAAAAATCGAATCCTGAGACTGATTCGGGATCGATCTCGAAGCATACGTATGGTATCGATATCGAATCGAATCTCGAATATTCGCAGGACCCTAAAAAAAAACCTTCCCAAAACAAGCTGAGAGGTTCTCAGCTCGAATCCCAATTGTGGCAACTGAAATAAGGTGTACTGCACATCGATGATGCACTTGTCTTCAACCAATGCTAACCCTGCTTGCTTGGAGTAACAATGTTGAGAAGCTTGACAGTTGCTTGTCACTGTTGCTCAGTGGTTCTCTCCGGGTGCTCTGGCTGGGTTCCTCCCCCAGTAAAACTGTTGGGTGGCCCTGGCTGTAAAAACTGTTGTTAAACCCAATAAATAAAGAAATCAAATTTGCTGAATCCAAGACCTTTGAATGATGGTTTTGATTGGGGTATGTGTGGGGGGCATGGGGGGGGGTGGTTATACAGTGGTGCCCACTTAATTGGATATATCTTAATTGCATATCCCTGTTAATAGAATGTAATTTCCCAACACAAAACCATTTACCATGCCTCCAGTACAAATTTGACCTGGTAATTGAATATAGGTTATAGAGTAATCTCCTGTTAATTGAATAAAAAATCTTGTAACATGTTGAGAAATTGCCCTGACTCATCCCAGCTTTCCTTTGTTATAGACCAATTTGGCCTCAGTACATTCAATACAGGCATTTAATCTATTATATCTTGTTTGACAGAGCTCATGGAGCTCTGTCAAACAAAATATAATAGAATAAATGCTAAGTTTATCTCTGGAATACAGGAAAGTGACACAATCCCTGTTAATTGAATACTCCTGCTAATTGAATAATGTTATTGGCAAAGTGGCTCTTCAATTAACAGGGTTCCACTGTACAGCAAACTGAGCAAAAATAAATATCACAAACTAATAATGAAACTATGTACTTGTGAAATTTTCATGTGGTCATTCTACAACATGTTTTAGCTGGTACTATACAGTTTTGAAGGTTAAAGGGCTCAGTAGTTAGAGGTGTAGGCTGCAAGCCAAAGGGTCTCTATCAAATCCCACCTGCGGCAACCACTTTGTTTCCTTGGGCAATACACTTCATTCCCATTGCCCACGTAGTGCCATTGCGTACCAAGGCATACTGCATGTCAATCGTACACTTGTCTTCAACCAATGCTAACCCAGCTTGTGTGCTGTTTGTACGTTAGATGTTTGTAATTGCTCAATGGTTCTCTCTGGCTTTTCCCATCTGTAAAACTGTCCGACATGAAGTGACCCTGGCTATCGAAGTGTCATTAAACCCCAATAAATAAATCAATAAGAATCATGTGTCCCTATTCTGGAGAACAGTTCGGGGCAAATTGCCAAAGGATGGTTTGGGTTAGATTAGTATCCAGTTTGGGTCAAATTGTTGGAGGACAGTTTGGATGCAATTCTCATGAATTCCAGTCACTTTGGCCCCAAGTCATTTCGGTCCCAGTCATTACGGCCACAGGTCAATTCAGCCCCAATATACCAGGTCATTTCGGCCTCTTTAAATATTTTCAAATATTGTTTGAATTTTAACATTTTTCTATTTAATTTTTTTTTTCAACATTTATATCTCTCAATTAGATATTCAGGTATACATATGATATATGTCTAGTAGATTTTCTTTCATGATGAATAAATAAAAGAAAAGTTTCAGCACGTCGAAGGTGCACATGGACTATGTGGGATTTGAAATCCCTTGCGACCTGAATAATTGTATTTGCTTATGAATCTACGACAGCCGGAAGCGAGGGTCAGTAATGTTATTTGGTTTGAGTGTATGCCTTGGAAGTGGGGTACTGGGGTCAGCCCCCCGTGGACAGCGAACTGGAAGGGGACTAGGAATTGCGCATAACTACAAGGATTCTGCTCTGCGTTTTAGAAAATGTGGACATATTTATGGTAGTATCAAAATCGCAGTTTGGTGGTTGTTTCAGAAAAAAGAAAAGAAAAAGAAACCCTGTGAACCTCAAACTGGAAGGTGACTAGGAATTGTGCATAACAATATGAATGAATGACTGCATATACTTTGCAAAATTTCAAAGTAAAATAATTTCTCTTACTTATACAGATAGCATCTTACAGTTAAAACTAGAAGTCCTGTCATGAAATGCGCAGAAATAGCACATTGATATGCGTGTTAATGTGCGCGTTATGGCCCAAGTCAAGCTATCAAATTATGTACATATGGCCTGTGCACAAGCAATGTTTCAGCCAATGGACCTCCGGGTAACCCGGAGGTCCATTGGCAGAAACATTGCATGTGTTTGCTATGAGTGACCAGGAGAACATGCCGTGCTTTGGATGCCATTCAATATGGCAATTGCGCGCAATTCCAACGCGCAATTAAGCCTAGATAAGCGCACAATTCGTGACAGGACTTCTAGTTTTAACTGTAAATGTATGTAAAATTGAACACATGGATAATTTTTAATTTTGTGTATAACTTTTCTGTACACTGTGTAAATACAAATAACTGAACATTACTTAATAAAGGTAATTACCCATTATTTCTAAACATGAACTATGCACTGATCTTTATACATGTAGATCTCTACACTTAAAATGGTGCCGAAATGACCAAGGGACCGAAGTGACTAGGGCAGAGATGACTTTGAGGTCGAATTGACCAGAGGATGAAATGACTTGGAGCCAAAGTGATTGGATACCATTCTAACAGATGAGAGACCTTAATAAAAGGCTTAATTATTACAAAACACATTGAATGTGAATTTACTGCAGAGATAATTGCTTGACGATATACACTGTATTAATATTTTTTCAATAAATATTGAACAATCTATTAATATTTTTTTTAAGAATTATTTTCAGGAGTTAAAACGAATATCGTAGCATATCTAAAATATCCTAACAGATGTGTACTGCTTTTCTTTTGGACGAATCTTCCTTGGGCCTAGTTCTCCCCAGGCCCAAGATTTCCCCAGTTCCCGAAAAAAGATGACATGCCATTTTCAATGGCGGTAAATATCCAAAAGGGTTATTATTTTCCATTTTTTAGTGTTTGAAACTACGAAGCACTCTTCAGAAATACAGATGCACCAAAAAGTAACACATTATTACTTTGTTTTGGTTTCTAACGGGACTGAAAGCAACCTGTCAGTATCACTTTTTCGAATTACACCCATTTCGTCTGCTAACCAAATCGTCCGCCACAATTTTAACCAAGTCGTCCTCTACAATTATACCCAACACATCCGAAACTCGTTGGCTGGGGGAAAGTATTCATGTATTGTATTTTGAATCATTTTTTATTTATTAATATAATAATTTTATTGTATACTTTATTGTATGTTATATTACCTATTGTAATATATCTTAATGTACCTCCATTGTAATATATCTTAATGTACCTCCTTGCATTAAATTTCATATACGTGTGAAATTCTGAAAACAGAAATGTCAGAACAAAATAAACTATCCAGCCATTAAATAAATTTTAATTACTGTTTATTCAATGGATTACCTATAATTATTATATTATTACAGTAAAAGTTCTTAAAGTATATGTACGTTATATTAAGTTCCACAACATAATCTTATAATTTTGCAATTTTTCATTGAAGAGCTCCACTGGTACCTTACAGTGAAAGATTGCAAAATTATTAGTAGAAGTATTATAAGAATTAATTATATTAAGAAATGCAACAAAATTTGTTATATTAAGTTCTGCAACATAATCTTATAATTTTGCAATTATTCATCGAGGCGCACCGTCGCTTTACAATAATAGCAAAATTATTAGCAAATGTATTAATAAGAATTAATTATATTAAGAAACGCATCAAAATTTATGGTTTATTAAATTCTGCAACATAATCTTATAATTTTGCAATTATTCTTGGAAGAGCACCGGCACTTTACAATGAATAATCACAAAATTATTAGCAAATGTATTATAGGAATTAATAATATTACGAAACGCATCAAAACGTTTTATAATTATATTAAGAAATGCATCAAAACTTGTTATATTAAGTTCTGTAACATAATCTTATAATTTTGCAATTTTTCCAGGGGGAGGGGGATCCTGGGGGCACCAAAAATTTGCAAGACGTGATGTGGGGGTGGGTGAGTCTCTTGAGTGCACCAAAAATGTGCATTTCCAACTTGTGCAATTTTTTGCATTTTTTAAAAACATATCATTATATCAGCCAATATACGACATCATTTGTGTTTCAAACCTTAAAGATGATGTACATCACACTCTTAACATAAATACAACATCAGGAGGCTTTATATGTTGGGGAAATGTCACACGTTAGTAGGGGGTGGGTGTCTTGTTCGAAATGTAAAAAATGTACAGACAATATCTTCCTTGACATTATGACAAGCGGACTCGACTTGGGGACGAAACGTCCGTATACCCTTTTTTCAAGCAAACTTTTCCTTTACAACACCTTCACATTTGGTTAATTCAAAAACTGAGTTTCTGTTCATCTTGATATTTCCCGAGATACATGTCAATGCATGTCTGTATACAATAGCACCAATATAACAACATTTATCCGTTATAAACTTATATTATCGGTTATATGTACGTTTTTTTTCGATTGACGTTGTCACTGGCAGACAAGCTGCAACGAAATCAGGACTGAGAGTTCGATCTGAAATGACGAGATCATCAGCTGAGCATATTGACAAACCTCCAGAAGGACAGAACTCGAGTAATAATAATAACACTTTGGCCGGCCGCTGATTTGTCGCGGTTCTCGGGTGAGAAGGCCTGACAACCCCTGGAGTGTAGATATGTCGGCCAATGTATCACGCAAAGCTTTGAGGCGAATAAAGTTGCAACAGAGTACATTTGATTCCTAGAGGGGGGCAGGCCAATTGCAATTGTATGGGCAATTCGACAGCGGAAGTTACGTAGTTTTTTCACTGAAATTTACTGTCCACTTCAAAAATCACATTGACGGCTATAGAGAATTCTGTTCTGGAACACATTTATCTGACTGGGTATGTGGAACCCTTTGCGGGCCTACGGCCCGCTTGGGGTTCCTATAATTTATCCCATCACTAGGTAAAAGAATATTTGACATCAGTTTGTTGAGATGAAATGGCACTTTCTATTGATATTGGTGAATTATATAGCCTCAGCCAGGGCTTATAAGAATCTGAGAATCGATTCCCGCAGAGATCCGTGCAACAAAACCAGTTAGAAACCATGTAGCTTCTCGTAACATTGCAGCTAGGATTCACATGAAAAGAACTGAGTCAGTTTAACCCTTTACCTAACACAAAGGCAGCAAATTAACCAATACAACACTAACATGACCTGGCAATGAAATTTGTACAAATATGGCTGTCATTGGAACCAGCTCTCATCAGCCGGTTCCAGTAACATCCATAATTATTACGCTTGATGAATATTGTTTATTTTTAGCTCACCTGACTGTAAGTCAGGGGGCGCTTAAATGAAGACTTTCTGTCAGTCGACCATCCGTCCGTCCTGTCCGGCATGAACTTTACATTATCAACCTCTCCTCATAAACCACTGAGCCGAATTGAACCAAATTTGATATTCATGTTCCTTATATATGAATTCCAGTTTGTTCAAATAACGTTGCCACACCCACAGGGGGTCCCAAGCATTTCTCTGATAGCACGCATAAATTGTTTTCCAAAATTGAAAAAAAAATCTTCTCCAGAACCATGTATAAGAATCTTTTGATACTTGGTATAAAGCATCTCTAGGGGTGGGGGAGGGGGGATGGGTTCAGGTTTGTACAAATCGAGCCCCTGAGTTAATATTTGGGCTCCCTATGGGCACCCAAATATCAACAGTGCAACATGAGGAAATTTCTTTGAAAACCTTCTTCAGATCCACCAGTCAGAATGCTTTCATATTTGGAATGCAACATCTCTAGGGGGGGGGGGGGTAGATTGAAGTTTGTTTGAATCGTGTCTCTGGCTTAATATTTGGTCTATCTATTGAAGCCCAAAGTTTAACTTAGTGCAGTATGAGGAAATTTCTTTAAAACTCTATTTTTTCAGATCCACCTGTCAGAATCCTTTCATATTTGGCTTACAACATCTCTAAGGGGGTCAGATTCATGTTTGTTCAAGCCAAATCTATGGGTTAATATTTGGGCTCATTATGGGAGTGCAAATTAACTCAAAGCAACATGAGAAAATTTCTTTAAAAATCTTTTTCTTCAGACCCACTAGTTTAATGCTTTAATATTTGGTGTACAACATCTCTGGGGAGGTCAGATGTAAATTTGTTCCAGTTTGGTTCCTGCCAGACAGAACCCTTTCATATTTGGTATCGCAGGAATGGGAGGGGGGGTGCAGATTTGAGTTTGTCCATTTCAGGTCTGTGGCTTAATATTTGGGCAGGGGTGGGTTAGGTTCGAGGTTGTTCATAAATGTTCAAACCCATTCCTTAGAGCTTTTCCATAAAATTTGCCTTTCAGGCTGCAGTGACACAACAACCCTTGGAAGTTTGGCAGTACTTGTCTACAGCTGTCAAAATTGGAAGCAATCAGGAAGACCTATGCTAATAATCATCTGACATGGACACTAGAATTATGAATAATTTCATAACATTATTCCTATGTAGTGTCCATGAACCTTGACTAACTGAATCTAACCCAAAATACTTCTCTGAACCACCTTGTCAGGTGAGCGATTAAGGCCCCTGGGGGGAGGGGGGTGGGGTGGGAGTAAAAATCAGTAGTTGGTGTTGTAAAAATTAAAAAGCTGCATTGGGTAAAGGGTTAACATGTATTATCAGTATGCAACAGGGGTTCAATCATACTGACCTAATAGGATCCTGGCCCATAGCAGGTCTGAATTCTCGGAACTATTTCCGCAAGAATACAAATGGATTCTCCCAAATTTAGAGGAACTATAAGCCCTGCACAACCCCAATTTTGAAACAAAATTGACATATTGTTTCATGGTGGTGGGGCACTATTTATCTTGCTGAATGATTAATTAAAACAGATTTTGTGAAAAGGTTTTGTGTGCTGATGCAGATTTTAGTTTTATTTTGGGATTTGGGTAGTTTCAAAGAAATCTGTGAATTCTTATCCCTCCTAACTTATTAGGTAACAGAGTATAAATTCTGTCGGAGGCAATAACAGTTTTTAAGCCTATTTGACACAGATTGGACAGTTCTCTTCAAAAGAACAAATTTCCCATGTTTTTTACTAGACAGAAGCCAAAAGTTGAATTCTATTGCAGAAATGACTCTTTCATCACATGAAAGAGGTAAATGTATCTTTGGTAGGGTTGGGTTTGCTCATAGGTATAACTGTTGTAAATATTTTAATTAGATTTACCTGCCTCTAAAAGTTGCGCTCGGAAATTATGTAATTCCCAAAACTAAGCAGTCTTGGGAAAATATATTGTTTCAATAAACATTTGAAGAAGTCTACTGACATTTTGCATTGCTGTTGAATGTTCCAGATGAACAAAGAGGATGATTTGAGGACTTTTAGAACCTAAAAATTTGTGTGACTATTGGTGTGTTTTGTTTGGGAATTCCCTGAGAAATATGAACATGTGACCAGCACTTCCCTTTCTGTTAGTTTTTCTTTTATTTGTTGCATGACCCATGTTTAAAAATCAGAAAAAGGTTGTCTGAAGGGCTATACTTGACAAAAAATATTTGAATGTTAAATTTAAAATGATGCGACCATATTTTTTCTCCTGAACGTTATAATTGTCGTTTATGGGAAAATATTTAATACTGTGAAACGTATTCATGTTTGGCTGAAAGTAAACGATTGCAGGAATTCGACGGAATAAACCAAAATGTTTTTGGAGTAATGGTTGCGGAAAGAAATATTTCAATATGTTGGATACTTTGGGGTTCCTTCTTAAGCCTTGCGTATTGTCATATTAGGTACTTGAACGGCATTTTCCGACATAACATACATAACCCCTATGGTCACTACACATCACTTATACATATATGACCACATTGATTTTCAAGATATTATTGAATAAAAATAGTAAGCTCCAAATGGAGCATAATATATATAGGACGATTAGCCCTTTGAACCCGAGAGGTCTCTTTTCCGGCCCATGAACATGATACTTTATAAATTCATTAAGTATGATAGCTGGTAAGTGAATGTGTGGGGAAGACCAATCTGAGGCTGCACATTGAAAATATTAATTGGTCTGCCCACAAATAATGAATATGGCCTCTTCCAATTTCTGCCATTGAATCGATATGGAATATACCACCAGGGTTCTAGGGGTTAAGTACCCCCCCCCCCCCCCCGAAGAAAAAGAAATGTCCATCCTACACCCTTGCGGTACCCAGAAAAGTGTGACCCCCACTTTTTGGAGCTTCCGCCGCCTCTAGATTTGACAGTCCTAACTGAGCTCTGTTAAACAAGATATATACTACTCAAAGTTTGCTAAGCACCAAATATTTGACACATCATTGTGAAATTTGCTTGTGGCATATTTGCGATATTTTTGGTAGATATGATTGAGGAATGTATTGAGATGGTCCCCGGTGTTTACATTAGCTCTCTCGTCGGGCAGACTTTTCATGACAATCATGGAAAGCATGTAACCCTTGATTTTCATGATGTTTTCGTGTACTGTTTACATGTATATGACATGTGTAGGATATTCAATCTTCATTTCAACACAAACCCTTGTGATTTAATGACTGAATATGGCAAATGCAAATGTAAGAAGACATTTGTCCGAAGCAGAAATGTGGCGGGCTGTAGGGATGGTAGAGCAAGGGGCTACCCATCGTCAGGTTGGTGAAGCCCTTGGTGTGCACCATACGGTGATCACCTGAGCCTGAGCAAGATTTCAGCAGTGTGGCACACCAGGAAGACGGCATGGTGGTGGCAGAGACAGGGCAACATCTGTAGCTGAAGAGCGGTTTTTGATCATTCAGGCCTGTAGAAACCGCTTTGCCACAGCCACACAGTTTCGCAGGGACCTGCAGAATGCATCCGGGGTAAATGTTTCGACGCAGACAATCCAAGCAAGGTTGCACGAAGGTGGTCTCCGATCGAGAAGGCCATGTATTCGCATTTCGCTGTCCCAGAACCATCGCCAGGCACGATATGAATGGACCATGGACCACTATGGATGGGCCAGAGAAGATTGGCGACCTGTCCTTTTTACAGATGAGTCAAGGTACTGCACAGGCCTAACAGATAGGCGTTCTCGGGTATGACGAAGACCAGGAGAACGATTCCAAACAGCCAACATTGCTGAGCATAGCCTCTATGGTGGAGGGTCAGTCACGGTCTGGTGTGGCATCAGCAGGGATGGGCGTACAGAGCTCTGTGTCCTTGAACGTGGTACATTGACTGCACAACAGTATATTGATGAGATCCTGGATGTCCACGTCAGATTGTACGCATGTGCAATGGGTGATAGATTCATTCTGATGGACGATAATGCCCGTCCTCATGCTGCCCATGCTGTCGGGGAATACCGGCAGAGGGAGGGGATTGAGCGTATGGACTGGCCAGCAAGATCCCCTGACCTCAGTGCAACCGAACATGTCTGGAATGAGTTGCAGTTTGCAATTTCAGCCCGTCAAGTCCAGCCAAGAAGTGTCCAGGAGCTTGGTGCCATCCTGGTCCAAGAATGGAACAACACCCCAAAAAGGACCACCAGGAACGTGATTGGGGGCATGAGAAGGCGTTGTCAAGCTGTAATTAACAGGAATGGGTCTCATACTCGATATTGAAGCCATACCAGTTTGCTCCATCAACTTTTTGGCATATTGAAAAATGTCCTCCTTTATCAGAAATATCCATTTTCTATGGTTATCGTATTCAAAAGCTAAAAAATAATGTCAAACACAAATAAAATCTTAATTTCTGTACTTAAGTAATTAAAGATATAATTAAATAAAAAGTATATTCACTTTTCATAACAATACTTCAACTAAAACGTAAAAGAGGTAGTTGGATGTACTTGGTGCTTAGCAAACTTTGAGTAGTATATATAGAGTTAGAATATATATTATTCAAAAAAGGTAGAGGATATCCAAACTGATGTTGATATTGTCGGAAAATGGTATTGGATACGCGTGATTGGACACATCAGTATGTTACCAGGTTTAGTGTGGATCATGAATGTCATGGTCCCACAAAAACTTCGTGCCGGTTTTTCGCACGAGCGTCGCGTTAATGGCTGTGGGGTACGTTTTGAAATGTTCATTTGTACTGGACAGGCTTCTTTGGAGGTCTCGTTTTTTTCTTGGTATGAACTCGTTCATCAAGAGTTTCTGGATGAAACGTAACTTTTGAGGTAGTTTGAGACTGACATGTGACGAAAGTTTACGTGCCATTGGCAGGTTGGAAGCTGGCAACAGACTTACTGCAGTGGCTCAAATTCTCAACGTTACTCAATCGGCGATTAGCAGGGTGTGGTCACACTACCGTCAGACAGGCAATGTTGATGACAGACGTCGGTCAGGTCGTCCAAAGTCGACAACTGCTAACCAAGATCGTTTCATCCGAACCACAGTATAACGTAACCGGCATCAAAAGTGCCTCAGAAATTGGGCAGCAGCTGCACCAGTCAGTGGTCAGACTATCCGAAATCGCCTACTCAGCTGGAATTTGCACGCTCAACGGCCTCCAATAATTCCCCGTTTGGCTGAACATCACATCGCAGCAAGGCGTAATTGGTGTGGAGCACGACATCTCCGGGACAATCATCGGTGGAGCAACGTTATGTTTTCTGATGAATCGAGGATGACTCTCGACTTCCATGACAGGCGAAACAGAGTTTGGCGGTGGCGGAAAGAACGATACCATGACGTAACCGTTAGGCAGCACGATCGTTTTGGTGGTGGATCGGTTATGGTGTGGGAAGGCATAACAACGACAAGCAAAACAGCATTACATATCACCCAAAGGCGTGTCACAGGGCAGTATTGCCGTGACAACGTGTTAGCAGCTCATGTGGTACCATTTGCGCGACGTCACGGTCGTCGATTCATTTTCCAAGATAACAGTGCAAGAACACACAGGGGCCGAGTCGCTACAAAGTTCCCCGCGAACCTAGGAGGAGTTACAAGGTATTGAGGGCTTGGACTGAAAGTGATAAATTCTCTGACTGACCGTCCATGTCTTCTGCAACCCAGTGCGTGGAATGTATGCTTGTCACACATCCAGCTATCGCTGAAATCATTCACCGGATGTCACAGTGCAATGCTTCAACTGTTTTTTTAATGAACATATAAAATATTTCTTCAAGGTCCATTGGCTCAAACATTGCTTGTGCACAGGCCACATGTACAGAATGTGACAGCCTTTCTATGGTCATAACGCGTAGATTAACGTGTAGATCGACGTGCTATTTGTGCGCATTTCCTGACACGACTTCTAGTTTTAGCTGTAAAGATGTCTGTATACCGACAGGGGAAGGCATAGCCAGAATGTGTGGGATAGTGAACCTTATAATTAACTGTAAAGATGTCTGTATACCGACAGGTGTAAGGCATAGACAGAATGTATGGGATAGTGAACCTTATAATTAACTGTACAGATGTCTGTATACCGACAGAGGAAGGCATAGACAGAATGTGTGGGATAGTGAAGCTTATAATTAACTGTAAAGGTGTCTGTATACCGACAGGGGAAGGCATAGACAGAATGTATGGGATAGTGAACCTTATAATTAACTGTAAAGATGTCTGTATACCGACAGGGGAAGGCATAGACAGAATGTGTGGGATAGTGAACCTTATAAGTAACTGTAAAGGTGTCTGTATACCGACAGGGGAAGGCATAGACAGAATGTGTGGGATAGTGAACCTTATAATTAACTGTAAAGGTGTCTGTATACCGACAGGGGAAGGCATAGACAGAATGTGTGGGATAGTGAACCTTATAATTAACTGTAAAGGTGTCTGTATACCGACAGGGGAAGGCATAGACAGAATGTATGGGATAGTGAACCTTATAATTAACTGTAAAGATGTCTGTATACCGACAGGGGAAGGCATAGACAGAATGTGTGGGATAGTGAACCTTATAATTAACTGTAAAGATGTCTGTATACCGACAGGGGAAGGCATAGACAGAATGTGTGGGATAGTGAACCTTATAATTAACTGTAAAGATGTCTGTATACCGACAGGGGAAGGCATAGACAGAATGTGTGGGATAGTGAACCTTATAATTAACTGTAAAGATGTCTGTATACCGACAGGGGAAGGCATAGACAGAATGTGTGGGATAGTGAACCTTATAATTAACTGTAAAGATGTCAGTATACCGACAGGGGAAGGCATAGCCAGAATGTGTGGGATAGTGAACCTTATAATTAACTGTAAAGATGTCTGTATACCGACAGGGGAAGGCATAGACAGAATGTGTGGGATAGTGAACCTTATAATTAACTGTAAAGATGTCTGTATACCGACAGGGGAAGGCATAGACAGAATGTGTGGGATCGTGAACCTTATAATTAACTGTAAAGGTGTCTGTATACCGACAGGGGAAGGCATAGACAGAATGTGTGGGATAGTGAACCGTATAATTAACTGTAAAGATGTCTGTATACCGACAGGGGAAGGCATAGACAGAATGTGTGGGATCGTGAACCTTATAATTAACTGTAAAGGTGTCTGTATACCGACAGGGAAAGGCATAGACAGAATGTGTGGGATAGTGAACCTTATAATTAACTGTAAAGATGTCTGTATACCGACAGGGGAAGTTATAGACAGAATGTGTGGGATAGTGAACCTTATAATTAACTGTAAAGATGTCTGTATACCGACAGGGGAAGGCATAGACAGAATGTGTGGGATAGTGAACCTTATAATTAACTGTAAAGATGTCTGTATACCGACAGGGGAAGGCATAGACAGAATGTGTGGGATAGTGAACCTTATAATTAACTGTAAAGATGTCTGTATACCGACAGGGGAAGGCATAGACAGAATGTGTGGGATAGTGAACCTTATAATTAACTGTAAAGATGTCTGTATACCGACAGGGGAAGGCATAGCCAGAATGTGTGGGATAGTGAACCTTATAATTAACTGTAAAGATGTCTGTATACCGACAGGGGAAGGCATAGACAGAATGTGTGGGATAGTGAACCTTATAATTAACTGTAAAGGTGTCTGTATACCGACAGGTGTAAGGCATAGACAGAATGTATGGGATAGTGAACCTTATAATTAACTGTAAAGATGTCTGTATACCGACAGGTGTAAGGCATAGACAGAATATATGGGATAGTGAACCTTATAATTAACTGTAAAGGTGTCTGTATACCGACAGGTGTAAGGCATAGACAGAATGTATGGGATAGTGAACCTTATAATTAACTGTAAAGGTGTCTGTATACCGACAGGTGTAAGGAATAGACAGAATGTATGGGATAGTGAACCTTATAATTAACTGTAAAGGTGTCTGTATACCGACAGGTGTAAGGAATAGACAGAATGTGTGGGATAGTGAACCTTATAATTAACTGTAAAGATGTCTGTATACCGACAGGGGAAGGCATAGACAGAATGTGTGGGATAGTGAACCTTATAATTAACTGTAAAGATGTCTGTATACCGACAGGGGAAGGCATAGACAGAATGTGTGGGATAGTGAACCTTATAATTAACTGTAAAGATGTCTGTATACCGACAGGTGTAAGGCATAGACAGAATGTGTGGGATAGTGAACCTTATAATTAACTGTAAAGATGTCTGTATACCGACAGGGGAAGGCATAGACAGAATGTGTGGGATAGTGAACCTTATAATTAACTGTAAAGGTGTCTGTATACCGACAGAGGAAGGCATAGCCAGAATGTGTGGGATAGTGAACCTTATAATTAACTGTAAAGGTGTCTGTATACCGACAGGGGAAGGCATAGCCAGAATGTGTGGGATAGTGAACCTTATAATTAACTGTAAAGGTGTCTGTATACCGACAGGGGAAGGCATAGACAGAATGTATGGGATAGTGAACCTTATAATTAACTGTAAAGATGTCTGTATACCGACAGGGGAAGGCATAGACAGAATGTGTGGGATAGTGAACCTTATAATTAACTGTAAAGATGTCTGTATACCGACAGGGGAAGGCATAGACAGAATGTGTGGGATAGTGAACCTTATAATTAACTGTAAAGATGTCTGTATACCGACAGGGGAAGGCATAGACAGAATGTGTGGGATAGTGAACCTTATAATTAACTGTAAAGATGTCTGTATACCGACAGGGGAAGGCATAGACAGAATGTGTGGGATAGTGAACCTTATAATTAACTGTAAAGATGTCTGTATACCGACAGGGGAAGGCATAGACAGAATGTGTGGGATAGTGAACCTTATAATTAACTGTAAAGATGTCTGTATACCGACAGGGGAAGGTATAGCCAGAATGTGTGGGATAGTGAACCTTATAATTAACTGTAAAGATGTCTGTATACCGACAGGGGAAGGCATAGACAGAATGTGTGGGATAGTGAACCTTATAATTAACTGTAAAGGTGTCTGTATACCGACAGGGGAAGGCATAGACAGAATGTGTGGGATAGTGAACCTTATAATTAACTGTAAAGGTGTCTGTATACCGACAGGGGAAGGCATAGACAGAATGTGTGGGATCGTGAACCTTATAATTAACTGTAAAGGTGTCTGTATACCGACAGGGGAAGGCATAGACAGAATGTGTGGGATAGTGAACCTTATAATTAACTGTAAAGATGTCTGTATACCGACAGGGGAAGGCATAGACAGAATGTGTGGGATAGTGAACCTTATAATTAACTGTAAAGATGTATGTATACCAAAAGGGGAAGGCATAGACAGAATGTGTGGGATAGTGAACCTTATAATTAACTGTAAAGATGTCTGTATACCGACAGGGGAAGGCATAGACAGAATGTGTGGGATAGTGAACCTTATAAATAACTGTAAAGGTGTCTGTATACCGACAGGGGAAGGCATAGCCAGAATGTGTGGGATAGTGAACCTTATAATTAACTGTAAAGGTGTCTGTATACCGACAGGGGAAGGCATAGACAGAATGTGTGGTATAGTGAACCTTATAATTAACTGTAAAGATGTCTGTATACCGACAGGGGAAGGCATAGACAGAATGTGTGGGATAGTGAACCTTATAATTAACTGTAAAGATGTATGTATACCGACAGGGGAAGGCATAGACAGAATGTGTGGGATAGTGAACCTTATAATTAACTGTAAAGATGTCTGTATACCGACAGGGGAAGGCATAGACAGAATGTGTGGGATAGTGAACCTTATAATTAACTGTAAAGATGTCTGTATACCGACAGGGGAAGGCATAGACAGAATGTGTGGGATAGTGAACCTTATAATTAACTGTAAAGATGTCTGTATACCGACAGGGGAAGGCATAGACAGAATGTGTGGGATAGTGAACCTTATAATTAACTGTAAAGATGTCTGTATACCGACAGGGGAAGGCATAGACAGAATGTGTGGGATAGTGAACCTTATAATTAACTGTAAAGATGTCTGTATACCGACAGGGGAAGGCATAGACAGAATGTGTGGGATAGTGAACCTTATAATTAACTGTAAAGATGTCTGTATACCGACAGGGGAAGGCATAGACAGAATGTCTGGGATAGTGAACCTTATAATTAACTGTAAAGATGTCTGTATACCGACAGGGGAAGGCATAGACAGAATGTGTGGGATAGTGAACCTTATAATTAACTGTAAAGATGTCTGTATACCGACAGGGGAAGGCATAGACAGAATGTGTGGGATAGTGAACCTTATAATTAACTCTAAAGATGTCTGTATATCGACAGGGGAAGGCATAGACAGAATGTGTGGGATAGTGAACCTTATAATTAACTGTAAAGATGTCTGTATACCGACAGGGGAAGGCATAGACAGAATGTGTGGGATAGTGAACCTTATAATTAACTGTAAAGATGTCTGTATACCGACAGGGGAAGGCATAGCCAGAATGTGTGGGATAGTGAACCTTATAATTAACTGTAAAGATGTCTGTATACCGACAGGGGGAGGCATAGACAGAATGTGTGGGATAGTGAACCTTATAATTAACTGTAAAGGTGTCTGTATACCGACAGGGGAAGGCATAGACAGAATGTGTGGGATAGTGAACCTTATAAATAACTGTAAAGGTGTCTGTATACCGACAGGGGAAGGCATAGACAGAATGTGTGGGATCGTGAACCTTATAATTAACTGTAAAGGTGTCTGTATACCGACAGGGGAAGGCATAGACAGAATGTGTGGGATAGTGAACCTTATAATTAACTGTAAAGATGTCTGTATACCGACAGGGGAAGGCATAGACAGAATGTGTGGGATAGTGAACCTTATAATTAACTGTAAAGATGTCTGTATACCGACAGGGGAAGGCATAGACAGAATGTGTGGGATAGTGAACCTTATAATTAACTGTAAAGATGTATGTATAGCGACAGGGGAAGGCATAGACAGAATGTGTGGGATAGTGAACCTTATAATTAACTGTAAAGATGTCTGTATACCGACAGGGGAAGGCATAGACAGAATGTGTGGGATAGTGAACCTTATAATTAACTGTAAAGGTGTCTGTATACCGACAGGGGAAGGCATAGCCAGAATGTGTGGGATAGTGAACCTTATAATTAACTGCAAAGATGTCTGTATACCGACAGGGGAAGGCATAGACAGAATGTGTGGGATAGTGAACCTTATAATTAACTGTAAAGATGTCTGTATACCGAAAGGGGAAGGCATAGACAGAATGTGTGGGATAGTGAACCTTATAATTAACTGTAAAGATGTATGTATACCGTCAGGGGAAGGCATAGACAGAATGTGTGGGATAGTGAACCTTATAATTAACTGTAAAGATGTCTGTATACCGACAGGGGAAGGCATAGACAGAATGTGTGGGATAGTGAACCTTATAATTAACTGTAAAGGTGTCTGTATACCGACAGGGGAAGGCATAGCCAGAATGTGTGGGATAGTGAACCTTATAATTAACTGTAAAGATGTCTGTATACCGACAGGGGAAGGCATAGACAGAATGTGTGGTATAGTGAACCTTATAATTAACTGTAAAGATGTCTGTATACCGACAGGGGAAGGCATAGACAGAATGTGTGGGATAGTGAACCTTATAATTAACTGTAAAGATGTATGTATACCGACAGGGGAAGGCATAGACAGAATGTGTGGGATAGTGAACCTTATAATTAACTGTAAAGATGTCTGTATACCGACAGGGGAAGGCATAGACAGAATGTGTGGGATAGTGAACCTTATAATTAACTGTAAAGATGTCTGTATACCGACAGGGGAAGGCATAGACAGAATGTGTGGGATAGTGAACCTTATAATTAACTGTAAAGATGTCTGTATACCGACAGGGGAAGGCATAGACAGAATGTGTGGGGAAGTGAACCTTATAATTAACTGTAAAGATGTCTGTATACCGACAGGGGAAGGCATAGACAGAATGTGTGGGATAGTGAACCTTATAATTAACTGTAAAGATGTCTGTATACCGACAGGGGAAGGCATAGACAGAATGTGTGGGATAGTGAACCTTATAATTAACTGTAAAGATGTCTGTATACCGACAGGGGAAGGCATAGACAGAATGTATGGGATAGTGAACCTTATAATTAACTGTAAAGATGTCTGTATACCGACAGGGGAAGGCATAGACAGAATGTGTGGGATAGTGAACCTTATAATTAACTGTAAAGATGTCTGTATACCGACAGGGGAAGGCATAGACAGAATGTGTGGGATAGTGAACCTTATAATTAACTCTAAAGATGTCTGTATATCGACAGGGGAAGGCATAGACAGAATGTGTGGGATAGTGAACCTTATAATTAACTGTAAAGATGTCTGTATACCGACAGGGGAAGGCATAGACAGAATGTGTGGGATAGTGAACCTTATAATTAACTGTAAAGATGTATGTATACCAAAAGGGGAAGGCATAGACAGAATGTGTGGGATAGTGAACCTTATAATTAACTGTAAAGATGTCTGTATACCGACAGGGGAAGGCATAGACAGAATGTGTGGGATAGTGAACCTTATAATTAACTGTAAAGGTGTCTGTATACCGACAGGGGAAGGCATAGCCAGAATGTGTGGGATAGTGAACCTTATAATTAACTGTAAAGGTGTCTGTATACCGACAGGGGAAGGCATAGACAGAATGTGTGGTATAGTGAACCTTATAATTAACTGTAAAGATGTCTGTATACCGACAGGGGAAGGCATAGACAGAATGTGTGGGATAGTGAACCTTATAATTAACTGTAAAGATGTATGTATACCGACAGGGGAAGGCATAGACAGAATGTGTGGGATAGTGAACCTTCTAATTAACTGTAAAGATGTCTGTATACCGACAGGGGAAGGCATAGACAGAATGTGTGGGATAGTGAACCTTATAATTAACTGTAAAGATGTCTGTATACCGACAGGGGAAGGCATAGACAGAATGTGTGGGATAGTGAACCTTATAATTAACTGTAAAGATGTCTGTATACCGACAGGGGAAGGCATAGACAGAATGTGTGGGATAGTGAACCTTATAATTAACTGTAAAGATGTCTGTATACCGACAGGGGAAGGCATAGACAGAATGTGTGGGATAGTGAACCTTATAATTAACTGTAAAGATGTCTGTATACCGACAGGGGAAGGCATAGACAGAATGTGTGGGATAGTGAACCTTATAATTAACTGTAAAGATGTCTGTATACCGACAGGGGAAGGCATAGACAGAATGTCTGGGATAGTGAACCTTATAATTAACTGTAAAGATGTCTGTATACCGACAGGGGAAGGCATAGACAGAATGTGTGGGATAGTGAACCTTATAATTAACTGTAAAGATGTCTGTATACCGACAGGGGAAGGCATAGACAGAATGGGTGGGATAGTGAACCTTATAATTAACTCTAAAGATGTCTGTATATCGACAGGGGAAGGCATAGACAGAATGTGTGGGATAGTGAACCTTATAATTAACTGTAAAGATGTCTGTATACCGACAGGGGAAGGCATAGACAGAATGTGTGGGATAGTGAACCTTATAATTAACTGTAAAGATGTCTGTATACCGACAGGGGAAGGCATAGCCAGAATGTGTGGGATAGTGAACCTTATAATTAACTGTAAAGATGTCTGTATACCGACAGGGGGAGGCATAGACAGAATGTGTGGGATAGTGAACCTTATAATTAACTGTAAAGGTGTCTGTATACCGACAGGGGAAGGCATAGACAGAATGTGTGGGATAGTGAACCTTATAAATAACTGTAAAGGTGTCTGTATACCGACAGGGGAAGGCATAGACAGAATGTGTGGGATCGTGAACCTTTTAATTAACTGTAAAGGTGTCTGTATACCGACAGGGGAAGGCATAGACAGAATGTGTGGGATAGTGAACCTTATAATTAACTGTAAAGATGTCTGTATACCGACAGGGGAAGGCATAGACAGAATGTGTGGGATAGTGAACCTTATAATTAACTGTAAAGATGTCTGTATACCGACAGGGGAAGGCATAGACAGAATGTGTGGGATAGTGAACCTTATAATTAACTGTAAAGATGTATGTATAGCGACAGGGGAAGGCATAGACAGAATGTGTGGGATAGTGAACCTTATAATTAACTGTAAAGATGTCTGTATACCGACAGGGGAAGGCATAGACAGAATGTGTGGGATAGTGAACCTTATAATTAACTGTAAAGGTGTCTGTGTACCGACAGGGGAAGGCATAGCCAGAATGTGTGGGATAGTGAACCTTATAATTAACTGTAAAGATGTCTGTATACCGACAGGGGAAGGCATAGACAGAATGTGTGGGATAGTGAACCTTATAATTAACTGTAAAGATGTCTGTATACCGAAAGGGGAAGGCATAGACAGAATGTGTGGGATAGTGAACCTTATAATTAACTGTAAAGATGTATGTATACCGTCAGGGGAAGGCATAGACAGAATGTGTGGGATAGTGAACCTTATAATTAACTGTAAAGATGTCTGTATACCGACAGGGGAAGGCATAGACAGAATGTGTGGGATAGTGAACCTTATAATTAACTGTAAAGGTGTCTGTATACCGACAGGGGAAGGCATAGCCAGAATGTGTGGGATAGTGAACCTTATAATTAACTGTAAAGATGTCTGTATACCGACAGGGGAAGGCATAGACAGAATGTGTGGTATAGTGAACCTTATAATTAACTGTAAAGATGTCTGTATACCGACAGGGGAAGGCATAGACAGAATGTGTGGGATAGTGAACCTTATAATTAACTGTAAAGATGTATGTATACCGACAGGGGAAGGCATAGACAGAATGTGTGGGATAGTGAACCTTATAATTAACTGTAAAGATGTCTGTATACCGACAGGGGAAGGCATAGACAGAATGTGTGGGATAGTGAACCTTATAATTAACTGTAAAGATGTCTGTATACCGACAGGGGAAGGCATAGACAGAATGTGTGGGATAGTGAACCTTATAATTAACTGTAAAGATGTCTGTATACCGACAGGGGAAGGCATAGACAGAATGTGTGGGGAAGTGAACCTTATAATTAACTGTAAAGATGTCTGTATACCGACAGGGGAAGGCATAGACAGAATGTGTGGGATAGTGAACCTTATAATTAACTGTAAAGATGTCTGTATACCGACAGGGGAAGGCATAGACAGAATGTGTGGGATAGTGAACCTTATAATTAACTGTAAAGATGTCTGTATACCGACAGGGGAAGGCATAGACAGAATGTATGGGATAGTGAACCTTATAATTAACTGTAAAGATGTCTGTATACCGACAGGGGAAGGCATAGACAGAATGTGTGGGATAGTGAACCTTATAATTAACTGTAAAGATGTCTGTATACCGACAGGGGAAGGCATAGACAGAATGTGTGGGATAGTGAACCTTATAATTAACTCTAAAGATGTCTGTATATCGACAGGGGAAGGCATAGACAGAATGTGTGGGATAGTGAACCTTATAATTAACTGTAAAGATGTCTGTATACCGACAGGGGAAGGCATAGACAGAATGTGTGGGATAGTGAACCTTATAATTAACTGTAAAGATGTCTGTATACCGACAGGGGAAGGCATAGCCAGAATGTGTGGGATAGTGAACCTTATAATTAACTGTAAAGATGTCTGTATACCGACAGGGGGAGGCATAGACAGAATGTGTGGGATAGTGAACCTTATAATTAACTGTAAAGGTGTCTGTATACCGACAGGGGAAGGCATAGACAGAATGTGTGGGATAGTGAACCTTATAAATAACTGTAAAGGTGTCTGTATACCGACAGGGGAAGGCATAGACAGAATGTGTGGGATCGTGAACCTTATAATTAACTGTAAAGGTGTCTGTATACCGACAGGGGAAGGCATAGACAGAATGTGTGGGATAGTGAACCTTATAATTAACTGTAAAGATGTCTGTATACCGACAGGGGAAGGCATAGACAGAATGTGTGGGATAGTGAACCTTATAATTAACTGTAAAGATGTCTGTATACCGACAGGGGAAGGCATAGACAGAATGTGTGGGATAGTGAACCTTATAATTAACTGTAAAGATGTATGTATAGCGACAGGGGAAGGCATAGACAGAATGTGTGGGATAGTGAACCTTATAATTAACTGTAAAGATGTCTGTATACCGACAGGGGAAGGCATAGACAGAATGTGTGGGATAGTGAACCTTATAATTAACTGTAAAGATGTCTGTATACCGACAGGGGAAGGCATAGACAGAATGTGTCGGATAGTGAACCTTATAATTAACTGTAAAGATGTCTGTATACCGACAGGAGAAGGCATAGACAGAATGTGTGGGATAGTGAACCTTATAATTAACTGTAAAGATGTCTGTATACCGACAGAGGAAGGCATAGACAGAATGTGTGGGATAGTGAACCTTATAATTAACTGTAAAGATGTCTGTATACCGACAGAGGAAGGCATAGACAGAATGTGTGGAATAGTGAACCTTATAATTAACTGTAAAGGTGTCTGTATACCGACAGGTGTAAGGCATAGACAGAATGTATGGGATAGTGAACCTTATAATTAACTGTAAAGATGTCTGTATACCGACAGGTGTAAGGCATAGACAGAATGTGTGGGATAGTGAACCTTATAATTTCGTTTTAGATATCTGATGAGTAGAAGATATTGCAGAAAATACAGGAACGGATTTGAAGATTTTGTTTATATTTGCAATTAATAACAATGGCTACCATTTCAACTTTTCAAGCAATGGTGGTTATAGAGAGCGTTGCTCTCGCGACAGGAATCTTGGAATTGTTCTCCTATCGACCGTGACCTTCATTCCAACCTTGCTGGCGATAGAGGACATCACTCTCGCGCCGGATTCTTGAGCACAATCGGAAAAGTCATGAGTAAAAACTTATCGTTGAAGGCCGAGAAACATGAAAAGATCAAAGTGTTGAGCGATGCGAAAAGAAAATCAATTCCATAAGCGATATGATATCGACTTTTCTGAAGGATGGAAGGATTTCTAATCAGCCGAATCACTACATTCTTGAAGAAAAGGATAAATTCGACACGTTGAAATAAAGTATAAGAATAGTCTCGTCAGATTCTCAAATGGGAGATGGAAAATATCCTGATAGAATAAGATCGAGAAGAAGCCAGGGAATCTTTTTGTAAACTCTTGGGAAAAAATAAAGTTCCAGAAATAGTGACATATTTAAAACAAAAATAATTTTACTGTATAAGACAAATAATAGAAAATTATAACAATAAAATTAACACAAAAATGTATTGCATGCGATGTACATGTAAGAAATCTACAGACATCTTTAACTTGCGAAGGATGCAAATTAAAAATAATAAGCAGATGCTTCGTGGAATTTGTAAAATGTGCTGTGCGACGAAAACTCAATTCGTCAAAAGAGGTGGATGTCAACAGACTCATCAACATCTTCCCTTCAAAATGCATCTGCCTGGGCATCGATTCACGGGACCAGACCAAAAGATTGAATAAAGATATGACGCCGAAATCGTGGTGCAAGCACATTAATATGGATTGTTGGATTGTGCAGTCTACAGTCATGATCAGTGTTACACGAAACATCTCGACACGCAGACTCGACACGATGTGTTCGACAAGAACATGTTGAAAGAATCAAAAAATATAATCAATCAGAGAAATTCGAACGTTTACTAGTCAGTAAGCTAATCGGTAATGTTGATTACGAATGGGAAATAAAAATAACGACATTCACTAATTCATGAGCAAATGAACTGCAAAAGCCCATAGTGCACAGAGTTTGAAAGAGAAGAGCATTCGTCAAATGACTGGATCACATGCGGGCTGTCGATCTGATGGACATGCAATCACTGTCCAAACACAACAGAAGCGTTAAAGATCCACTGATGGTTGTAGATGTGTTTTCGAAATATGGATGAGAGCGTTGAAAAATAAATCGGGAACGAGAGTGGACTGCGCTTTGGAAAACATCTTCACTTCTTTGTGAAAAGCAGAGAAATTGTGGATGGACAAAGGTCAAGAATTTTACAACGTTCACGTCTATCGACGCGATGACATCTATTCAACATAAAACGAGAAGGTGAGTGTGTTCGATGGATGGAATAGGACCATGAAGGAAGAAATGCACAGATATTTTATGGCCGACTTGACGTAGAAATACGTGGATTTGGTCAAGGACTATAACAACACACATCAGAGTTCCATCACGATGACACCCGTGGAAGCTAGCGATCCACAAAATGAAAAGAAGTCTACACAAATCTCTATCCATTGAAAATGGCAGTGGCGAAATTCTGAAACTTGAGGCGATTGAGTGAGAATTTACAAGTGAGTAAATGATTTTGAAAAAATATATTTATTTTTTCATCAAAAGGACAGTTGAGGCATTGCACTGTTACATATGGTAAATGATTTCAGCGATAGTTGAGTATCTGACAAGAACACATTCCACGCACTGAGCTGTAGAAGACATGGACGGTCACTCAGAGAATTTACCATATTCAGTCCAAGACGTCAATACCTTGCAAATCCTCCTAGATTCGCGAGACAACCGTGGACACTGCTCCACCGACGATTGTCCCAGCGCGGTCGTGCTCCACACCAATTACGCCTTGCTGCGATGTGACGTTCAGTCAAACGTGCATTTATTCGAGGTCGTCGAGCGTACAAATTCCAGCTGTGTAGGCGATTTCGGATAGTGTGACCACTGACTCGCTCATCTTTCGCTCGGTGCAGCCGCTGTCTAATTTCTGAAGCACTTTGATAGCGGTTACATAATGCTGTGGTTCGGATATGAAACGATCCTGATTAGCAGTAGTCGCCCTTGGACGACCTGACCAACATCTGTCATCAACATGGCCTACCTGACATCTGATCACAACCTGCTAATCACCGATTGAGTAACGTTGAGAATGTGAGCCACTGCATGCTGTCTGTTTCCAGCTTCCAACATGCCAACGGCACGTAAACGTTCACCACCTGTCAGTCTTCGCGTACCTCAAAAGTTACGTTTCGACCAAAAACTATTGATGAACGGGTTTATGCCAAGAAAAGAACGACGAGACCTCCGAAAAAGCCTGTCCAGTACAAATGAAAATTTCAAAACGTACCCCAACAGATATTAACGCGGCGCTCGAAGTTTTCGTGAGCCGGTGACATTTTTGATAAACACTAAACTTCGTAACACATTGATGTGTCCAAATACGGGTATCCAATACCATTTTTCGAAAATATCAATATCAGTTTGGATATCCCCTACTTTTTTTAACTGGTAGAGTGCTGAATTATTTTTGGCAATCAAAATGTGTTCACATGTCTTTGCCTTGCTACAGTTTATGGGAGAGTGCCAGTGGGCACTCTCTCATAAATTGTAACAAGGCAAATCCTAACTGACTAAATAATATCACTTCAAAGATAATATGAAACATATTCATTGGATTTGAAGCCTTTATGTGGCAGTACCTGCACTTGAGAATGAAGCCCAAATATGGGCTTCCAGCACTCTACCAGTTAAATAGTATATTAGGAGTTCGCCAGAGAAAAGAAATCGGCGTCGACACTGTCAACATAGACTGCTTTTCACGTGTAAACTCTGCGTTTTTTAATCCTTTGAACCCTGAAGGATAATTATCTTGGCCAGGATGGTGATACGACCTGAATCCACACAGTGGTTGGCTTGTTCCAAAGAGGGAGTCATAAGCTTTGTTTTTGATGCAAAAATTGAAAAAAAATGAGTTATTGGAGAAGTTTGTTTGCAACAGCCATCTGCTCTCCGTTTTAGGTAAGGCTTTAGATTAAAAATTGTTATCCATAAATTTATTCTCTTATTTTGTAGTATGCCACAGCGTTATACGATTTTACAGCACAAGAAGAAGATGAGTTATCCTTTGTAAAGGGAGATAAGATACTGGTGCTCGATCGATCAGACACAAGTTGGTGGCGTGGAGAACTAAACGACAAAAAAGGGAGTTTTCCTGCTAACTATGTATCATTACAAGATGCATAAAGATGATTCAAAGTCTGCATGAAAATATTAATATATATTTAACCCTTTTCGAAACGCAGACAATATCAAAATTTATTATTTTAAATATGTTTTAAATTTTTTTTAAATTTTTTTTTAAAAAACCATACCATGTGACCCCTAATTGGAACGAGTTCGAGGAGCTCGTCCTAAAGAGGGGTCACATGATATGGTATTGTTGAAATGTTTTGAAAAATAGTATTTTTTCAGCTGCTGAATTTGCATATTAGCGGGCGGATGTGGCCGATTCGTTGGGTAAAGGGTTAAAACTGTCCGACACGAGGTGGCTCTGGCTGCCGAGAGCGTCGCTGATCCCCAATGAATAAATATTCAAGTAAATAAATTGATTGTCTAAGATTAACCTGCAGAAGTAATTAACACAAGTGGCCTTAGATTTGCCTTAAATGTTCTTAATATATATTTCTTGTTATGCTCACAATCTTGTGTTTTATGAGTATTTGAATGTTCTGCAATGCATCAGTTGTCAGAAAAATAACCCCTAAAAAGAAATATTATGCTAGCCCTGAATAGATTACCCCCCTCCCCCCCCCCCCCCCCCCCACCATCCCCTCTCTTCTACACACACGCAACAGCAGGTTCTCTGCCTTTGTTTTTCTCTTAGCATGATGAAGCCTCAAAATAACTCCAAATTTAGGTGATATATAGATAATATCCGCGTTATTTTAGTGCATATCGGGAAATATCTCCTGCGTGTGGACCTGAACATTCTATTGAGATAGTTCACGATATTCACCAAAATAGCGTCTATTTTCGTTTTATTATATGCTACGTGACATTTTACTGTGCAATCTTCGACCCAGGTCGACTGCAAAAACGTACGTTTCAAAATAATAACATGGATCAGCTGATCGTTATTTCAAGCCTGCATCAGCCAGATCACCCAAATAACTTCACTTTCCCACGATAATGTAAACAACTAATTGTTCAACTCACAGATAAAATTTAATTTATTATAATACCACAAACGAGAATATTTTCATATTTTTGTTTACACTTTGAACCCTACCGGCCATTGTTCCGACCTGGAACATGATACGTCATAACGTCATTATATAGGATAGTTGTTCAGTAAATGTGTGGGGAAGAACAATCAATATTTTCAACGTGCAGCCCCAAGGCTGCACGTTCAAAATATTGATTGGTCTACCCTAAATAATAAATATGGACTCTTCTAACTGCTGCCATTGAACTGGCATGGACGATACCACTAGAGTTCAAAGGGTTAATTTTTTAGAACATTTTAAATGTTCATTTACAAGGAATTTAGAATTGAGACGCCGACTCATCCAAAAAAAAAACTTCCTGGGCGAATCGATCAACAAGGTTTTTCGGACAAGTTACCCTGTTATGAGCTCAATATCACTCTCGGATTCACTTTCTATAATCTAATTACTTTTCGTCATTATATTACTATTATACGTGTCTAATTGTCAGTCATAGAATCACTAGAACGACTTGAAATAGCATGAACGCCTGGTACTGATGGTAAAGCTGGCACTGAAGGGTTTGTAACAGCATCCTCGACGAAGTGATGCGCCGCAGCGTGATGTCATTCAGGAAGTTAATGAGGGATACATTCCCCGCGGGAACCCCGGGAAGTGAAGCAGTGCATGTTTTACTGGTAAAATAGGACCCAGTCACTAATGCTTGGGAGGTGCAAACCCTCTCTAAAATGGGCAACATGGTTTAACAACGCTGACCCCCTGGTCTTGAGTTGATACTCATGTTGTGGTGATTAGCCATTGTGCAAAAATATGTGACCTTAAACACCAATAAATAATAATAAATAATGAGGGATATTCCTCGTTATCCAGCAAGTCGAAGTACGGCCACCGTGGAGTGGTCACTTTCCACGGGTGGGCAATATTTCCATGGACGCAATAATTGTAGATTCCAAACACTAATTATAGGAATAATCGTCAGAAATGTAATTAATGAAGCACCGGGTACAACCCGGCGCGTCATTAATTAAAATATCAGTGAAGATGATTCTTATTACCTGGTAAATGCATGCGTGGACATCAATGTCCATGCGTTTCGACCAGTCCAAGGCGACTGAACTGTATGTTTCCCATGGTAAACAAGTTCTGTTTTCTTGTGCAATAAAAGTTGTTAACCAACGCCTGGGGATAGACTCCTCAAAAGCCGGTAGCGTAGTTATAAAGGACCGACGGTGCCATAAGTGAGGGAAGGGGCAAATGCCCCTTACCCTGAAACTAGGGAGGCACGGGGGCAACGCATGTCCTATTTCTCCAGGTGTGCACTTTCCGAGAACTGTAACTGAGAAACTCTCGAGCATTCGTTTTTAATGTACTTGATGTGTGCCAATGCCAACTGGGGGCGGGGAAGGGGTGGGGTGGGGGTCTTAACCACCAAACAAATAAGCAACATAATCGGCGAGGTAATTTCTACTGCTTTATATCGTCCCCTGAGTGGGACAAGGGACCACCTGCAGTGCTTTAGCCATATCATTGCAGATAGGACTTTATTCCTCTCAAGGGCGGAGAGAAGCCATATCATGTAACCCCCATTTCAACGAGCTCGTCGAACTCGTTCCAGTGAGGGTTTACATGATATGGTTTTGCGGACAGTTTTTTAAAAATTGAGAAAAAAAAATGAAATAACAAATTTTAAGATTGTGTGCAAGGAGTAAAAGTTTAGACTGGTCGACTGTGTTTCAAATTAGCAGCTTTCAAAGAAAATGTTGGTATTCGAGAAAACACCATTTTTTTTTTTTGGACAAATATGGCCATGGGCCAATTGGGGTGAACTTCCCATCCCAATCAATCCACCCGGGCACGCTCATTAGCTTCGGCTGTGAATGGGAGCGTGGGTGGATACTGAACCCTTTAAACCCTGGTAGGATTTTCCATGTCAGTTCAATGGCAGCAATTGGAGGAGTCCATTTTCATTACTTGGGGGTAGACCAATTAATACTTTATGTCAGATCCTCACCTTTTAAATAACTTATGTATATACAAAAATAACCGAAAGAAAATCTGGGTGTTAACTCGCCGAGCATCTGACAAGAAATGGCTGCACTGAACCACAGAACAATCCCATGATTTCCCCGTTTTGATTGGTCAACTGCATCACTTCGTGACCAATAAAACTCCCTGCGCTCAAAACCCCGCGAATATATAGTGTTTACACAGACAAAATTTTTTTTGCAAGGGCTTGCCCCTAACTATTCCTGCGCTCCTTCGGCGTGGGAAACCATTCATTCACTTAAATTTTTCGCAAATCTTGCGCGAAACGCGAAAAACAATTATGCCTCTGGTGTTCATTTGCTAGGTTGTTCAAAACCATGATCTACTTACACTGTCAGACACCGGTACTGGAACGGACAACCAGCACTCAGTAAACAGAATGAGATGTAGGTTTATAAGATGTGTTCAAACGTGTCTCTGAGGAATATTACCGAGGGACAATTTTGTGTAGTTACACTGCAAAAAGGTACCTATAATTCAGACGAAGTAGCATTCTTATACTAATTTTACTAAATGGTGCAATTGCCGCATAAAGTTGCAGTCAGCGGTGGAAATTTCTGGGAGATGACGATGTGTCCGTGTGTTTGTCGCTTTCAGACCCCATGGCCACGGTTCGGAAAAATATGAATTGCCATGGGTAAATTAGGTTACCATTCATCTTTGCAGTAAATAAAACTATCAATGCTTCGGGTGTCTTACTCCAGGAAAGGAAGTTTGAATAGTTGTATTGTACAGGAGTGGACTGAATTGTGCCTCAGAAGCATGCCCTCCGATGATGCTCGTCAACTGACTCCCGCTTGTAATTTCGGCTCACAAGGTGATACTCGGATTACTGAAGGTAGTTTCTTTATCTGCTGGGCCCGAGCAAATCATTTTGATTCTAATGGCGAGACAGTGTGGAATGTCCCTTATGTGTTTGGATGGCTACTGGATTTAAGCAAGTGCCGGTGTGGACCTGTAGGTTTGCAATACAAATTGGTAACAATGCATTTGTTGTCAATGTGTGACGTCTACATTTCTTGGCACCACGCCACCCACTGGAGATAAATGTATTGTCACTGAGGGTTGAATTCTCTGGGAATCAAGTTTTCATCCCTGTGTTTTTATCATCTTAGAACAAGAACCACTTATTCCAAATTATTCTAAAGACTTTCAACAATCATGTTGCACCCGTCTATTTAGATAAAACAGTATAGCGTGCTTCAGAGGTGGACGGAGAGGTTCGTGGCATCAGGGACATGACAACCATTACTTATTCCCAGTTTCTCTTATTCGACATTCGTTATCAACCGACAAAATCGGTTAACTGGGAAATAGTAACGGTTGTCACGTCAGTCGTGGCCTCACATCGGTAGCCCTGCTGGATCAAAATATTTTCCACATTACTTTTCTATATAATTTCCCGGGACAATACACTTATTTCAGCGATGCCCTAGTCCAAACCTGGACCCAAGTAGGCGGGGCTTATAATTTTGTTTACCTATTTTCCTCCTTCTAGTGCCCATGTTTGGGCTAGCGATGCACCTGCACAATAATTCTCTGTCCGTTAATTTGACCCCGAATAAGGCCTCCAGGACACCAGTCGTCCCTGCAGGACTGGCATTCTTTAGGAGTGCAGGAGTGCTGCACGCCTACTGCACGCCTAGAAAAAATTGAGGAGGGCAATTTTTTGCACCCCTTGATTTTCTGGAATCCAAGACCTGTTTGAGACTGCCTTTAAAATCTATTATCATTTCGTTCCCTACTGGCACAGAGAACACATTGGAACATTGGGGACGATTTGTCAATGTTGCATTGATTCACAATAATTCATGACCCATTCTGTGTTGCATTTTGAGTGTAGAAGACAGTCATATAAGAATTGAATGTAACATTTTGAACAATGGGATATGTGTGCGCCAATGTTTCCACAATGTAGCTGAATGTAGTACACTTTTTCAGTCACAAAGTTAATACCTTCAAGTGAATATAACCAAAATAGCATACAAGTTTTGCATTGCAACTTACAGGTCCTATTGCACTCCCAAGCAATCTGAGGCAACTGTTTTGCACTCCTTGATTTTCTTTTCTAGACTGCCTGGCCTGTCCCTGTCTGGGGCGGAGGGGGGGGGTGTAGGGCCGTCTTCTTTGATAGTTTCTCCCATCTATGGAATAATATTTGTCCATTTAAGGTGTGACCTTTCTTTATCCATATAGTCAAGCTTGATTACATTTTTGCTGTCCCAAAACCCCGACGTCAGCATCCTGCCAACAGGTGCCACCTTCTTGAATTTCCTTTGTGGAAGAGAACCAGAGTGCTTCCACTGCTTGGATTGCAGTTTTGATTCTGGGCCAAATTATGAAGCCATGTCTCACCCTCCCTGTGGGAAACCCGAGAAGTGAAGCAGTGTCTCTTTACTGTGGTAAACAAGCTCTGTTTGCAGGTAAAATGGGACCCAATCACCGATGCTTGGGGTGTAAATCCTCTAAAATGGGCAACATAGGTATAAACGATTGTCTGACTTGACTTTATCCTCATGTTGTCGCCACAATTAGCCATTGTGCAGAAGTATGTGACTTTAATAATTAATTACACCAATAAATAATGAGTTGTAGTACTTCGAATGAAGTCCTGAGGATTACAATTTTACCCATTTCGTCCGCCAGCGCACCGAATCGTCCGCTAGCAATTTTGCCCAATTCGTCGGGTTGCAATGTTACTAAATTCGTCTCCCCAAGGGTTTAAATATAATAAAAACATGGAATATAAAATTAATGATATTTATTCAGTATCAAACGAAAAAATGATATTTATTTAGTACACAAGATTCACAAGATAATAACAGCATAGCACAGGAAATATTTTTCAATGAATAATTGCAAAATTATAAGATTATGTTACGGAACTTAATATAACAAGTTTTGATGCATTTCTTAATATAATTATAACAAGTTTGATGCATTTTTCAATATAATTAATTCCTGTAATACATTTCTAATAATTTTGCAATTTTTCATTGTAAAGCGCCGGTGACACACTTCCATGAATAATTGCAAAATTATAAGATTATGTTGCGGAACTTAATATAAAATACATTTTGATGTGTTTCTTAATATAATTAATTCTTATAATACATTTGCTAATAAATTTGCAATTATTCACTGTAAAGCGCCGGTGGCGCTCTTCAATGAATAATTGCAAAATTATAAGATTAGATTGCGGAACTTAATATAACATACATATATTTTAAGAACTTTTGCTGTAATAATATAATTATTTTTGGTAATCCTTTGAATAAACAGTATTCAGAGCTGCGTTAAACAGTATCGAAATTTATTAGATGGCTGAGTAGTTTATTTTGTTCTGACATTTCTGTTTTCAGAAGTTCGTATAAGTAAATGAAATTTTAATGCAAGGAGGTACATTAAGATATATTGCAATGGATAATATACAATAAAGTATACAATAAAATTATTATATAAATAAGTAAATAAATAAAAAATGATTCAAAATACAATACTTCAATATGTTCCCCCAGTGGACGAGTTTCGGACGAGTTGGGGAAAATGGCAGCGCACGATTTGGTTTGCGGACGAAATGGGTGCAATTCGAAAAAAGTGATACTGACAGGTTGCTTTCAGTCCCGTTAGAAATCACAACAAAGTAATAATGTGTTACTTTGTGGTGCCATCTGCATTTCTGAACAGTGCTTCGTAGTTTTGAACACTAAAAAATGGAAAATAATAACCTTTTTGGATATTTACCTCCATTGAAAATGGCATGTCATCTTTATTCGGGAACTGGAGGAAGATTCGGCCCGGGGAAAATTCGGCCCAGGGAAGATTCGTCCAAAAGAAAAGCTGTACACATCTGTTAGGATATTTTAGATACGCTACGATATTTGTTGTAACTCCTAAAAAATAATTCTTAAAAAAATATTAATATATTGCTCGATATTTATTGGAAAAAAGTATCAATATACATGTATATCGTCGAGCAATCATCTCTGCAGTAAATTCACATTCGATGTGTTCTGTAATAATTAACGTCTCTCATCTGTGAGAATGGTATCCAGTCACTTCGGCCCCAAGTCATTTTGGCCTCTGGTCACTTCGACCTAAAGTGATTTCGACCCTAGTCACTTCGGCCCCAGTCACTTCGGACCCTTGGTCATTTCAGCACCATTTTGAGCCTAGAGATATATAAAAATCAGCGCATCGTTTATATTTAGAAAACATGGGTAATTACCTTTATTAAGTAATGTCCAGTTATTTGTATTTACACAGTGTACAGAAAAGTTTTACATGACATTAAAAATTATCCATGTGTTAAATTTTACATACATGTAAGATGCTATCCTATATCTATATAAGTAAGAGAAATTTGTTTACTTTGAAATTTCGCAAAGTATATGCAGTCATCTCATTCATTCATATTGTTATGAACAATTCCTAGTCACGTGGTTCGTGGTTCACAAGGTTTCTTTTTCCATTCTTTTTTCGAAAACAACCACCAAACTGTGATTTCGATACTACCATAAATATCTTCACATTTTCTAAAACAGAGCAGAATTCTTGTAATTTCTGCGAAATTTATAGTCACCTTCCAGTTCGAGGTTCACGGGGTCTGGCCCCAGTACCCCACTTCCAGTGCACACACTCAATCCAAATAACATTACTGACCCTCACTTTCGACTATCGTGGATTCATAAGCAAATAAAATTATTCAGGTCGCAAGGGATTTCAAATCCCACATCGTCCATGAGCACATTCGGCTGAAACTTTTCATTCATTTATTCATCATGAAAGAAAATCTACTAGGCATGAAGGAATACCATATATCATATGTATACCTGAATATCTATTTGAGGTATAAATGTTGAAAAACAATAAAATAGAAAAATTCAAACGATATTTAAAAATATTTATAGAGTCCGAAATAACTTGGTATATTGGGGCTGAATTGACTTGAGGCCATAATGACTGGGGCCGATATGACTTGGTGCTAAAGTGACTGGAATTCGTGAGAACTGCATCCAAATTGTCCTCCAACAATTTGACCCAAACTGGATACTGATCTAACCCAAAATATCCTCTGGCAATTTGCCCCAAACCGTCCCCCAGAATAGGAGTGCATGATTCTTATTAATTTATTTATTGGGGTTTAATGACACTTCGACAGACAGGGTCACCTCATGTTGGACAGTTTTACAGGTGGGAAAAGCCCGAGAGAACCACCGAGTAATGACAAACAACTAACGTACAAAAAGCACACAAGCTGGGTTAGCATTTGTTGAAGACAAGTGTACGATTGACATGCAGTATGCCTTGGTATACAATGCCACCACGTGGGCAATGGGAATGAAGTGTATTGCCCAAGGAAACAAAGTGGTTGCCGCAGGTGGGATTCGATCAAGGACATTTTGGCTTGCAGCCTGCACCTCTAACTACTGAGCCCTTTAACCTTCAAAACTCTGTAGTACCAGCTAAATAAAACATGTTGTAGAATGACCATTTGAAAATTTCTCAAGTTCATAGTTTCATTATTAGTTTGTGATATTTGTTTTTGCTGTACAGTGGCACCCTGTTAATTGAAGAACCACTTTGCCAATGAAAATTATTCCATTAACAGGAGTATTCAATTAACAGGGATTGTGTCACTTTCCTGTATTCCAGAGATAAACTTGGCATTTATTCTATTATATTTTGTTTGACACAGCTTCATGATCTCTGTCAAACAAGATATTATAGATTAAATGCCTGTATTGGATGTACTGAGGCCAAATTGGTTTATATCCAAAGGAAAACTGGGAAGAGTCAGGGTAATTTCTTGACATGTTACAAGATTTTTTATTCAATTCACAGGAGATTACTGTATAACCTATATTCAATTAACAGGTCAAATTTGTACTTGAGGCATGGTAAATGGTTTTGTGCTGGGAAATTATATTCACTTAACAGGGATATACAATTAAGAGATATCTAATTAAGTGGGCTCCACTGTATAACCAAAACCACCACCCTCCCCCACCCCAATCAAAACCATCATTCAAATGTCTTGGATTCAGCAAATTTGATTTCTTTCTTTATTGGAGTTTAACAACACTTTTTACAGCCAGGGCCACACCATGTTGGACAGTTTTACTGGGGGAGGAACCCAGAGTACCTAGAGAGAACCACCAATCAATGGAAAGCAACTGTCAAGCTCCTTAACATAGTAACTCCAAACAAGCAGGGTTAGCATTGGTTGAAGACAAGTGCATCATCGATGTGCAGTACGCCTTAGTACAGTTGCCGCAGGTGGGATTCGAACTGAGAACCTCTCAGCTTGTTTTGGGGAGGTTTTTTGTGCCAGCTTCATTTAGGTTTGTTTCATATTGCACAATTTTGTCATGATTAGTAATCAGACATCCTTAAAAAAACTATAGAAAAAATGCATAGAACATTTAAAGAAAAACATTTTCTGTGAATATTTGACCTCTGAGGCGATAAGATTCGACTACGACTGAGACCGAATATTCTTGGAAAAAGTATGAGGGCTGAATCTTCCTGTGGCTGAATCTTAATGAACTTCTTTTTTCAAACTAAATTGTCCATTACTTATAAAGCACTTTAACTAAGGCAAAAAACAATAATACGAAATTCGTATGTCTGAAATTCTATAAATTCCAAATAAATTTACACAAATTCTATAGCAAAATGAAGGATGTGGTGTATAGAATCCCAAAAGTATGTGTGCATCTCATGCACTGACACACAGTCACCATCAGACATCAGCGGTTCCTGAAAGTGTGCTACCGGTGCCATATATGTACCATAACTGATAATAACAAAATAATATTGCATAAGAACAACAAACACAGGAATTGAAAATGTACAGTTAAAACTAGAAGTCCTGTCACGAATTGTGCGCTTATCTAGGCTTAATTGCGCGTTGGAATTGCGCGCAATTGCCATATTGAATGGCTTCCAAAGCACGGCAGGTTCTCCTGGTTACTCATATCAAACACATGCAATGTTTCTGCCAATGGACCTCCGGGTTACCCGGAGGTCCATTGGCTGAAACATTGCTTGTGCACAGACCATATTTACAGAATTTGATAGTTTTACTTGGGCCATAACGCGCACATTAACGCGCATATCAACGTGCTATTTCTGCGCATTTCATGACAGGACTTCTAGTTTTAACTGTAGCCTAAGGCTGTTGCATGGTGGTGAATGCCAACGCTGTCCCATTGTCCTTGAAAGGGGGGGGGGGGGGGGGGGTTCTTTACAAATAGTTTTTTGTCTTGTGATACTCTGGATACTCCCCGTTTTTAGCTCAACTTTGACATAGTCAAATTTGAGGTTATGCCATGGCCCGTCGTCCGTCTGTCCGGCGTCAACAATTCAACACGGCTCGGGCTGGAGGACGTATTTATGAACCGATCTTTATGGAACTTCTTGGGTACCTTTGTTATCACCGTGGGATGAGAACGAGTGTTTTGGGGTGCTGTCCAAAATTCAAGATGGTCGCCAGCAGCCATTTTGTACTGAAATTAGTGCAATCAGTCTTTTGTACAGAACCTCTGTATGATAGTTTTTAGAATTTTTTATATGAATGTCTAGTAACATGGAATACATCACATACAATGCGGTTTTTTTTTCTCGTGCTGAAATTATGGAAATTAGATGAACTTTGATTTATTCTGTGCTACTCATACACAGTAAGTGCACATGTCAATACGGCTTGGGCTAGGCGCTGTATTTATGAACTGATCTTCACGAAACTCCTTGGGTACCTTTGTTCTCACCTTGGGACGAGTCTGAGTGTTTTTGGGTGCGGTCCGGAATTCAAGATGACTGCCGGTGGCCATTTTGTACTAGAATTAGGTACAATCAGTTTTTTGTACAGAACTTCTATATGGCTTGGGCTAGAGGCTGTATTTATGAACCGATCTTTACAAAACTTTTTGGGTACCTTTGGGATCACCGTGGGACGAGAACGAGTGTTTTGGGGTGGAGTCGGAAATTGAAGATGGTCGCCGTCAGATAGTTTGTACAGAAATTTGTGCAATCAGTTTTTTGTACAGAACTTCTGTATGAAAGTTCTGATTTGAATAAATTTTTGTATGAATGTTTAGTAACATGGAATACATTACATGTAATACAGGTTTTTTTCTCGTGCTTTTGGGCTCGGCTGTGTTAATATTTGGTGTTGTTTGGGGAGGGTAAGCATTATTAGCACAACCCAGTTTTCTGTTTCCAATGAGACAAATAAAACCTCCTCACCCGTAGGAACCCTATGAGCTAAAGATAAAAAAAATTCAAATACCTATATTTTAAGAAGGACTGGACAAATATTTATTAATTAGTAGGAATCAACTGTAGAAGGGTTTGAATCAAACAGGCCAAAACAATTGCTAACATTTGGCTTATGATGCACCATACAAGGATCTCCATTCTAACATTAACCCCATGGAAATTTCTTTTCTAGTTTAACATTTAACTGTCACCCACCTTTACAATACTTTACATGTACATTTGTTACAGCCTATGGTCAGTATTTAGGTACAGACCTTTACAATACTTTACATGTACCTTTGTTATCAGGTCATTACCTAGATGTGTGTCATTGCTGTGTCACATACTATTCATGCACAAGTCTTACACAAGATGAGCTACAGTGTCCTTGACACTTTCATTTAATAGAAGTCAATTTCGTATTGCTAGAAAGATCAACAAAATGTCACAATACGGAGTTATGCCCCTTAATTCGTTCATTTTTGCCTGTTTTCAGATTGTTTGCACAATAATTTGAAACAAATAGCAGTAGATTTGATTCAGTATTGGTATGTGATATTTTCTTGATGTCTTGAATGAGTTAAACAAAAAACTGGTATGTTTCGGCTATACTGAGCAGAGTTATGACCCTTAATTTGTTGATTGTTTCCTGTTTTCACTCGGCAGTATGATAACTTCAAATATCAATGGATTTTGTCAACGTTTGGTATGTGAGACTTTCTTAACAATGTCTTGAATGGGTTCGAAAACTGGTACCGTTTGGCCATACTGAACAGAGTTATAGACCTTAATTAGTTAATGTTTTCCTGTTTTCAGCTCATTGGCACTGTGAGCTGCACACTTATCAAAGGATTTGGTCAATATTTGGTATGTAAGACTTTTATAATAATGTCTTGAAGGAGTTCGAAAATTGGTACAGTTCAGCCATACTGAGTGGTGTTATGGCCCACAATTAGTTACTTTTTGCCTGTTGTCAGCTCATTAGCATGACAACCTGACAAATATCTATAGATTTGGTCAATAATTGGTATGTAAGACTGTTCAATGTAGCAATGTCCGGAAGGAGTTCGCAAACTTGTACCGTACTGACATACTTGCCCTCAGATAGCTAATTATACCCCCAGTTTTTTTCAAAAAATGGGGTATACTGGATTGCGCCTATCCTTGAGTCGGTGTGTCTGTCCATGCATCTGTGCGTACGTCTGTCCATCATCACTCAGATGTCGGCCCACATTATAACTTGAAATGTCATACACATGTTCACTATTATACATGTAAGATCTTTAAGGAGTAACGGGGTGGGTGGGTGAGTGGGGTGCATATGCCATGCCTAGCATGCTGTTCTTAATATTACATGACCCGGTAGAGTTACTCTGGTGTTTTGAGTTCTAAAATGGGTTTCTGAACATTTCAAAGATTTTGAACAAAAAAAGTTTTTGCCCTGAGATTTGCTGCAGGGTCCATTGGGTGAGAGATTTTGTCTGTCATCTGACACAGCTTTATCCTTGACACTGGTATGTCAGCACCTCTGGTATAATCTCTGGCATTTGAAGTCTATCCATATGTCCGTCCGTATATATGTCCATCTGGACTCTGATGTCTGTTTGCATTATAACTTGAACATTACTTCTCAGATTTCAGTGAAATTTGGGATAAAAGTTGTTTATGGGAAAGGCTTTCAAATGAGTCATATCCCAGCAGTAAAACAAAGAAAATACCCGAAAACCGCCTTTTCACTTGTGGCATTATAGGAACCCCAGCGGGCCGCCGTAGGCCCGCAAGGGGTTGCACATACCCTATCAGATAAATGTGTTCCAGAACAGATTTCTCTAATACCGTCAAGCAATATTTTGAATTGGACAGTAAATTTCAGGGGAAAAATCCCGTGACTTACGGTTCACAATTGCCGATTCAATTACAATCGGCTTATCCCCTCAAGTAATCTTTGGGCCAATATCAACAATCAAACAAAATATCAAATGCGTTCGTTTTCTGTTACAATCCAACTCGCATCTCAGCTTTGCGTGATATTTACTTGTCTACACACCACTCGTATTCTATGCTTTTAGAGTTTTTTCAATATGCTCAGCAAATAATCTTGTTATTTCAGATCGAACTCTCCTGATTTCGTTGTAACTTGTCCTATTCGCCGATCGCATGATGTACCTTCATCAAGAAACGCAGATATAACCGGCAATCTTGTTGATTATATTGGTGGAATTTCAGAAAGATATGCATGGACACATAGCTAGTGAAGCTCAAGAATCGAAACGAAATGCAGTTTTTGAATTATCCTAATTTTAAGGTGTAATAAATAGTAATGAAAAGTTTGCTTGAAAATAGGTGATACCTTGCTGATATGTTGCTCCGGGTCGTTTCGCCCCAATTCCCGTTCGCCCCTCGAGTCGTTTCCCCCCAATCCTCATTTGCTCCGGGTCATTTTGCCCCACAGACGGCGTGGGTGGTTTCGTCCCTAAATTTAAATTTTAGTTTGGTAATGCAATGTAATTAGTACCTTGCTGATAAGTTGCTCCGAGTCGTTTCGCCCCAATTCCCGTTCGCCCCTCGAGTATTCAAACACGCTTCAGCGCCACGTTATCAGGCACTGCGTGCAACCATGGCGATCCTAGACCTTGAGTACTGGTATTAGTCCAGAAGACGAACTTCAAACGATAAAATAAATACAAAAGGGAACAGAAAGTGCAATCTGCGATAAATTTTTAACCTTATTAGTGGCGAGCCAACGCGCGACTAGTTAAGATTTTGTGATTTGATAACTGATTTTGACACTCTTTTTTCCATTTTTACACAAGCAAACAGTTGCAGATTAATAGCAAGTTTGTATGAAAGACAAAATATGCATTAACCCTTTCCGACTACGGTTATCGTGGCGTTTTAACGTCACGTAGAATCAGGTTTTGGCGACGTCAAACGCAATCGTTAGCCCTTTGAATTCTGGTGGTATCTTCCGTATCAATTCAATGACATCAACAGGAAGAGTCCATATTCATTATTTGGGGGTAGACCAATTAATATTTGCAACGTGCAGCCTTGTGGCTGCACGTTGAAAATATTGATTGGTCTACCACACACAAGCATTTAGCATCCATCACATTTAATGAAATTATGAAGTATCATGTTTCTGAACGAAAAAGCGGCCGCTCGGGTTCAAAGTCGGAGTACGTATTATTACGTACCGTAGTCGCAACGCACGGCAATTTTCGTACGTAATATTACGTACCGTAGTCGCAAAGGGTTAAAGGGGAAGATAAAAGTAGCATAAACGTGGCCCACCCACCTGTGGGAAAAGCACTAGCTTCAATGTGAACTAATAGTATGTCAGTAAGTAGATGCTATTCAATACCAGTGAGTCTTTCTTCTTTCATTATGTTATACGGATCTTGGGGTTTGAAGGTACAGGCCCACAGCTTTTATAATTGGAACAAGAAAATTATAAAATTATTGCGTCCGGCGTGTTTTGTTAGGCATGTAGATAAATTATCTTTCTAGTGAACATCGTCGATCACCTTTTAATGCTTAAAGTCAATCACCTGTTGAGGGTACGCACAGCCCAAAACGGACTGGGAGTTGACAAGGTGGTTAGACATATGTTCGAGTCTGGTCCAGATGACATCCCCAAGCGAGAACGTAAATCCCTCATCTCTTGTAAATTTAACACAGTACACTCCCATTTCATGGACAGAAACTAAACTAACAAATGCCACCGAATCACATCCACTGCCCTATATGCTTAAGAATACATGTACATGTATAAATGATGTTGCAGGTCTCCCAGTGTCCTGCGTGCGGTCGCTGAATACACTGCATCCTGGCAATCAAACAGTGGTATCTCTTCCCTTTCTTGTTTTAAATCCAGCCTTACCCCGACTTCGTCCCCATTAACACCACCTCTTCAATCCAAAGGAGCTACCTTCGAGCATACACTTCCTTTAAGTTTGCGTAATATCGGCTCCCACCTTTTCGGATCACAAAACTCACAACTGATTAAGATAGCGTGTGTGTGTGTGTGTTGAGGGGGGGGGGGGGGGGTTAAAGAAAACCTCAGTCATTGACATTCGGACTCGGGGGACTGCGTGCTTTCTGGTGGCTGTGGATTTTCAGATTTACATTTATTTATTGTTTTTTTTAAGCTGCTTTAAGCCTCAACACAAGTAAAATATCAAGTTTATCAAACCACCCTTACCTATCACGTCCACTTTAGAAAGCAAACACACACTAGACTTCAATTGACGAGTCATATTTCAATAGTACAACAGAACTTGTTTTCCAAGGTAAACGAGCATTGCTCATATTCCCGGTGTTTAATATTTAATTTATAATGTACACTGCTACCGCCGTGGACTGGTTACCTTTACACGGGTGAACAATATTTCCACGGACGCAATAATATTACTTTCTAAACACTAATTATATCAGAATCCGGTGTTTCAATACTTAACATTTTCCTGATTATGATTTATTTATTGTCTGGTATACGTTTGTGTGGACAACACTGCAACGCATAGATTACGAGCAGTCCACGACGACCTACTGTATCATGGGAAGAGAATTCATTGCAATAATTCATGGTATGAATACGAAAGATTCTTCTGGAAGATTCTAACTCTGCGGCTTGGTGTATGCATCAACATTTTCTTGTTTCTAAGGCATGCTCCACTGTTCCCATCCGACCAGACGTCTAGCGTGTATGTATCGGCGCCACTGATTGGTTAGCGGAATGTGTTGATTGACAGGCTTTCAATATGATACTCAATTAATGTAGCATCATACTATATTATTTGAGTATGATACTGAATTAATGTAGCATCATACTATATTATTTGAGTATGATACTGAATTAATTCAGTATGATACTCAATTAATTTAGCATCTTACTATATTATTTGAGTACGATACTTAATTATTTTAGTATGATACTCAATTACTTTAGCATCATACTATATTATTTGAGTGTGATGCTGAATTAATTTAGTATCATGCTATATTATTGTGCACGATTTCATGAATGCAGCATAAATAAAATAGCATGATAGTGAAATCAGGTTCACGTACGGGAGGGTCATACTTGTTTTTAAGTATGATACTCTAATAATTAAGCATGATGCTATATTATTTGTTATGATTTCATAAATGCTGCATAAATAATTAAGTATGATACTTAATTATTTGAGTATGATGCTGAATTAATTCAGTATCATACTATATTATTTGGGTATCATGCTATATTTATTTATAATGACGTACGAACAGGATCATAAAACAGTGAACTAAGCATGATGCTAAAATAATAGAGTATGATGCTCAATTAATATAGTATGATACCCAAATGAATTAATTCAGTATCATACAATATTATTTGGGTATCATACTATATTAATTGAGTATCATACTCTATTATTTTAGCATCATGCTTAATTCACTGATTTATGATCCTGATCGTACGTCATAGAGTATGATACTGAATTAATTCAGTATCATACAATATTATTTGGGTATCATACTATATTAATTGAGTATCATACTCTATTATTTTAGCATCGTGCTTAATTCACTGATTTATGATCCTGTTCGTACGTCATAGACTCTGGCTGATTAAACTTTTGGGGATTTTTCCCAAAGGAACCGGGGACAAATGAGGTTACATTTTTTCAAGGATACTCGGACATTAGAACATATGATGGCTGTCAACCATTGCTTTCACCCTCATTGGGTCAAGGGATCCTTAATATATTGAGTGAGGTGTGGGGGTGGGGGGAGGGGGGGGGGGGGCTAATGGTCACTGATTATGTCAAGTGACGTCCATAGCAAGTAAAGCACACCCCTAGCAACGGGCAAACTACTAGCCAATTTTGACTAATTTTGATACATGGACCCAACATGCATTGCAAACGAAAACAGACAGGTCAATGGTGTCGTCGCCTGACTTCCCTAGCAACCAGAGCGCCCCATTAGCAACGGGCTAACTACTGGTCCGATTTAGACCACATTCGGTATACGGACCCAAAATGCATTGCAAATAAAAACAGACATATCAATGTTGACGTCTCGTGACTTCCCTAGCAACCAGAGCGCGCCCTTAGCAACGGGCTAACTACTGGGCCGATTTTTACCAAATTCGGTATATGGACCCAAAATGCATTGCAAATGAAAACAGACAGGTGAATGTTGACGTCTTGTGACGTCTCTAGCAACAAGAGCTCCCCCTTAGCAACGGGCTAACTACTGGGCCGATTTTTACCAAATTCGGTATACGGACCCAAAATGCATTGCAAATGAAAACAGACAGGTCATTGTTGATGTCACGTGACTTCCCTAGCAAATAGAGCGCCCCTTAGCAATAGGCTAACTACTGGGCCGATTTTGACCAAATTCGGTATCCGGACCTAAAATTCATTGCAAATAAAAACAGGCAGGTCGATGTTGATGTCACGTCTTTTTTCTCTTCCCTGACATGACCCAGAAGCACAGGATTAGCTGTTTCATAATTACTCTCAGAATTATCTGTTGTGATATTGTGACCTCTCTAGCAACCAGAGCGCCCCCTTAGCAACGGACTAACTACTGGATCGATTTTGGCCAAATTCAGTGTACGGGCCCAAAATGCATTGCAAATGAAAACAGACAGATCAAAGCTTAAGTCCCGTGACTTCCCTAGCAACCAGAGTGCCCCCTTAGCAACGGGCTGACTACTGGGCCGATTTTGATCAAATTCGGTATACGGACCCAAAATGCATTGCAAATGAAAACAGATAGATCAATGTTGACGTCACATGACTTCTCGAGCAACCAGAGCGCCCACTTAGCAACGGGCTAACTACTGGGCCGATTTTGACCAAATTCGGTATGCGGACCCAAAATGCATTGCAAATAAAACAGACAGGTGAATGTTGACGTCTTGTGACGTCTCTAGCAACAAGAGCTCCCCCTTAGCAACGGGCTAACTACTGGGCCGATTTTTACCAAATTCGGTATACGGACCCAAAATGCATTGCAAATGAAAACAGACAGGTCATTGTTGATGTCACGTGACTTCTCTAGCAAATAGAGCGCCCCTTAGCAATAGGCTAACTACTGGGCCGATTTTGACCAAATTCGGTATCCGGACCTAAAATTCATTGCAAATAAAAACAGGCAGGTCGATGTTGATGTCACGTCTTTTTTTCTCTTCCCTGACATGACCCAGAAGCACAGGATTAGCTGTTTCATAATTACTCTCAGAATTATCTGTTGTGATAACTACAAACAATACCGGTACGTCGCTTTTTCAGTGAAATTAATGAAAATGGCTTATTGATATTGGCACATAAAGCTCTAGACATGTTTAATTCAAACGACAAGTCTGTGCTGTCTTGTGAAGTGTGTTTGTCTGTGCTGGCTTGTATAGTTTGTGTGTTTGTTGTGCAAATCGCCCAGAAACCTGGTCCAAATCGCCAAAAACATAGTCTCGTCCGAATCGGTCAGAAATATGGCCAGAATCGTCCATAGATCTGGGGCCGAAACGTCCTATATAAAAACTGGTCTGAATCATGAAACTACATTTGTGATACTCAGTCTTATTATTTTAAAGATGGTCTTTTCAGTAAAACTGCATTGACATATTATCATCGTACGGAAGCGTTGAGGCGCCAGTTGAGCATTATTTCTATCTTGCACGTGCAAGTTAGGTATCTTGCACCTGCAAGTTACTATCTTGCACGTGTAGGTTAGCTATCTTGCACCTGCAAGTTACTATCTTGCACGTGCAGGTTAGCTATCTTGCACGTGCAAGTTACTATCTTGCACGCGCAGGTTAGATATCTAGCACGTGCAGGATAGCTATCTTGCACCTGCAAGTTAGCTATCTTGCACGTGCAGGTTAGCTATCTTGCACCTGCAAGTTACTATCTTGCATGTGTAGGTTAGCTATCTTGCACGTGCAGGATAGCTATCTTGCACCTGCAAGTTACTATCTTCCACGTGCAGGATAGCTATCTTGCACCTGCAAGTTAGCTATCTTGCACGTGCAGGTTAGCTATCTTGCAACTGCAAGTTACTATCTTGCACATGCAGGTTAGCTATCTTGCACCTGCAAGTCTGTACTATATTTTAGAATGTCTGTATGTCTGTCTCTCTCTCTCTCTCTCTCTCTCTGTCACTCTGTCTCTCTGGCTGTCTGTCTGTCCGCTATAGAAATGAATACTGGGCTATCCAGAGTGCCCAAAATGGGTCTACTAGGAGTACTTTTTATGGCGGAGGTCCTCGTCAGGTTTAAAAAGGTGTGCGGGGTGGGCAGGGGCAGGGAGGGGCACCGAAAGTTATGACCAAATATTTTTTCACCGATATAGGTCTTCAAAGGGGTCTACTTGGGGTAACTTTTTACCAGGAATCTCATGGTGGTGTTTAAAAAAGTGGCGGGGTGGGGGTGGGGAGGGGCAACATTGATGGATTTCACAGATATAGGACCTCAATGGGGTCTACTAGGGGTAACTTTTTACCAGGAATCTAATGGTGGGAGTTTAAAAGGTGAGAGGATCGAAGGCCCCCGCCCTCCGGGCGGGGCCGAGTGTGCCGCCCGTAGGTCGTTCTGAGTCGAAAAATACGCGGCCCCTATTTTTTTTTTTTTTTTTAGGTACTTTTTTTTGGCGGAGACCCTCGTCAGGTTTAAAAAAGTGTGCGGGTGGGGTGGAGGCAGGGAGGGGCAAAAAATTTGTTTTTCACCGATATAGGTCTTCAAAGGGGTCTAATTGGGATAACTTTTTGTCAGGAATCTAATGGTGGTGTTTAAAAAAGTGCGGGGTGGGGGTGGTGGAGGGGCAAAATTGATGGATTTCACCGATATAGGACCTCAAAGGGGTCTACAGGGGTAATATATTACCAGGAATCTAATGGTGGGGGGTTTAAAAAGTGACAGGATTGAAGGGGTGGAGTGTGCCGCCCGTAGGGCGGGCTGGGTCGAAAAATACGCGGCCCCTATTTTTTGTTTTGTTTCGCGGGTACTTTTCATATGACCCCTAAATTTTCCCGTGCAACGCAGGGTAACCCTGCTAGTTAGTTATATTTGAGGAACATCATTTTAGTCATATTTGAAGTCGAGTTCATCAAAATTAGTATATAAGGGTCCAACCTAGCCCCAATTTGCCTGACCTAGATTCAAATTTGCCGGACCCCCTCCAGGACTACGGAAATTCCTATCGCGGAGACAACCACTATAGACTCATTGGCCATGTCTAGTCGCCTGGCTATGTACGTTTCGCATCGCTTGCATCGCAGGCTAGGTGTGGATGCTTTATGTTGGGGGTGTGAATGGGAAACGTCAGGCATAAAGAGTAAAAATGGTTAGAATTGCAATGACGTCGGTGACGTCATGGTGAGCTCGCGATGTCATGACAACGTTGACCGCTGTCGATGTCCACAGAGATGTGTGACTGGCACCTGCAAGTTGTTATATTCCACCTGCAAGTTGCAATCTTGCACGCGAAAGTTACTATCTCGCACCTGCAAGTTACTATCTTGCACGTGCAGGTTAGTTATCTTGCACTTGCATGTTAGTTATCTTGCGACAGCCACCCCAGCCACCCTATCTCAGAAGCCCCTGCTCTCCATACTTTCCCCATTGGCTTACATTCCCATATTTGACAGCCACCCTATCTCAGAATACCCGGCTCCCCATACTTGCCCCAGTGGCTTACATTCCCGTATTTGACACGGTAACCTTACCTCTGCCGCTTGACCAAGAGCGTCACAGTCGCCCTTCCCCTTTTTCCAGAAGTCCTTCACGCCACGATTCCCTAATCCTACTTTCTCGACCGAATACCCCTCATCACATCAGAGACTCGTCGACCTTATTCCACGAGCCCAGGCCTCCACGACCTGCGCCAGTGAACCAGGGACCTTACACCGAGCGTTCCGGTTAAGAGCGGCACAGTCACTCTTCCCCTTCTTCCAGTACCCCTACCTCAACAAGTTCGAACAGTCGCCTGACAGGTCAGTCATTGCTGGTGATCACTATAATCCAGATGTAGAAGAATCGTTCGAAGAGTCGCTGGGACTAACTCTTTGATTACTAATTTTCTCCTCGAAGGCTCATTTCAGGGAGTCGTTTGAAAAGCTGCTTCGAGCAGCTCCCCATTTACACATCTGTATGAGTCGTTCGAGGTGTCAATTTTCGAAGGGCTGCTCTAGTGGCTCCTAGTTTCGAGCCGAGAGAGTAGGACAGAGTCGATCAGGGAGATGAAGGGTCGAAAGCCTGAAAAGGAACAACCCTGTTCCTGCTAAGGGGTATTGAGACCCGGCCAAGCAGGGTCTACCCAACGGCATGGCCACCTATAGGGGGACATCGGCTATTCAAAGACCCTACGGCGTCCAGTCACTCACCTCTGTGGACATCGACTGTGGTCAAAGTCGTCATGACGTCGCGAGCTCACTGTGACGTCGCCGACGTCATTGCAACTCTAACCGTCTTTCACTCTCTATGCCTGACTTTTCCCATTCACACCCCCAGTATAAAGCATCCACACCTAGCCTGTGATGCTATCGATGCGAAACGTACATATTCAGGCGGCTAGACATGGCCAATGAGCCTATAGTGGTTGTCTCAGCGATAGGAATTTCCGTAGTCCGGGAGGGGGTCCGGCAAATCCGAACCTAGGTCCGGCAAATTGGGGCTAGGTTGGACCCTTATATACTACTTTTGATGGACTCGCCTTCAAATATGACTCTCATGATGTTCATCAAATATAACTAACTTGCAGGTGCAAGATAGGTAACCTGCACGTGCAAGATATTAACTTGCAGGTGCAAGATAGCTAACCTGCACGTGCAAGATAGCTAACTCGCAGGTGCAAGATAGCTATCCTGCACGTGCAAGATAGCTAACCTGCACGTGCAAGATAGTAACTTGCACGTGCAAGATAGCTAACCTGCACGTGCAAGATAGCTAAGCTGCACGTGCACGATAGTAACTTGCAGGTGCAAGATAGCTAACCTGCACGTGCAAGATAGTAACTTGCACGTGCAAGATAGCTAACCTACACGTGCAAGATAGTAACTTGCACGTGCAAGATAGCTAACTTGCACGTGCAAGATAGAAATAATACTCAACTGGCGCCTCAACGCTTCCGTATCATCGTACTTTTTTTGCACAGCACTGCTGTATTTTCTTGTGGCTACTAACAGCTGGTAACAGTAACAATAAATGCAACACGCTATTTGTGAAAAAATAAAAATGAACGCAGCAATTTCCGTAACTCCTCGGATAAATTCCGGAAAACAACGACGCCATAAATATATCTTCCAATCAAAGCAATAAAAAAATTATCTTTCAATCAGAGCACTGGAAAATAATATCTTCCAATCAAAACGCAGATAAATGTAGTTATCTCGAAATTTGGTTGGTCCCCTGTTCTTTACCAGTAAATGTAGGCCTACAGCACTTTAGGCCTAATGCATCACTTTCGCTCGCTTTTAGGTTTGCCTAAATTTCATATTATATTTTTTTTAAGTTTAAAGCTACCTCATTCAGACCTTTTTCATAAATTTATAAGTAGAGTTCAACCGATTACCAAAAATGGTCGCTGGCCGATTTCCGGTTATTTGAGCCCACAATCGGCCGATTCTGACGCCGATGCCCATTATAATACAGTGCACTACTAGACAAGTCGAGGCTCGAAAGAACTACATTTAACTGAACATTTTTCACAGTGTCAGACTTCGTTGACTGGGATCGCAGTGAAAGAACCAGTCGCGCATACTTGGGCGTTAAACATGGCTCCCAGAGCCACGTTTACCGCCCAAGTGCTTGCGGCTGGAAATTTTACTGCGACCTCAGTCAATGGAGTGTAACCTTCACTTTTCCGGTATGAACTGGCGATTGCTGCAAGTACGCTCAATTGTAAGCTTTACATGTCGTTTAACTAGTATATACCGTAAAGTGGCGTTTAAAGAGATAACACATTGTGGTTGTTTCTGAACTTTTATTGCATAGTATCACTGACATCAGTTTACATTAACAATTGAACAATTGCTGAAAATAATAATACGCGGTTAATGAATCATCACAAAATGCTTGCCAACAATCGGTTGAATCGATGCTCCAGGAGACGTTGCTGTTGTAATCCGATTGCCCACAATCGGCCGATTGTGATGGCCGGTTCCGATCATCGGTTGAACATTATTTAGAAGGAAATACACTCAGATAAAATTAGAAACTTTAAACAAAATGGAAATATGAAGAACTGTTTCTACCAATAAGAATTTAACATTATTTTAAAGAGTATGCCCTAAACTATTTGACCATATGAACGCACATTTTGATGGAAAAACAATTTTGGGTGAAAAACGAAGTTTTACGTCTTTCTCCCATTGACAGCAAAAGTAAACACACAACCGGATCGACTTCCGTGGCCTTTCGTTTGAGTCGGTATACATGTTAAGGTTTTTGAGTTCACAAAGCAAACGTGGTTCAATGTCGGAGATATTTTTGCTATTAATAGCTAATATTTAACATTTGTCTTGCTATGCATTCGTCAGAGGACATACAGTATGTGGAGAGTGAATTGTGACTAAATCACTAGCAGAGTGGGGTTATCACCCAAAGTATCACTTTCAAACTCTGTGCATATGGACAAAACAACAGAAGCAATGTTTTAGTCAATGGACCTCCGGGTTTAACCCGGAGGTCCATTGGCTGGAACTTTGCTTGTGCTTGTTATGCTTTGCAACAATTTTGCAATTATTGCTTGGGTGGAGTCTCCACTCTACGGATGATTTAGTGACAATACACTCTCCATGTACTGTAGTGTGCTCAGTTCCTTGATGTTTATCTACTTAGACTAATGCAAATGTGGTTCAATGTCGGAGATATTTTTGTTATTAATAGCTCAAACTTAACATTTTTTTGTTATGCATTCGTCTGAGTACATGTTTTTCTCAGTTCTTTGATGTTTATCTACTTATACTAATATTCGGATGATAGAGGCCTAAATTTGACAAATCTTTGACCAATTCACAGAAAAATCCGCACAACATCGTTATATTCCTGGATATTGAATTGAAATATACTAATTTGGCCAATATGAAACCTCGTCTGAAATATATTGAAAAGTCCGTCCTATCTAAACCGTTTTTAGTGGTGATAATTACTGACAAAACGGGGTCATATTTTATTCTGCGTTCCGGTTTGCTTGGGTATGTGGTTACAGTTTCCTGTGGTCTAAGGAGAAAATGACGTTCCGGTTTCCTTGGGTTTACAATGAACTTGATGTATGCTTTGTCTATTGCCAAGTCCTCTTTACTACATATTAAATCGAAATGACTGATGCAACATACAAATACTATCACCGTGGGAGCGTTTCGGGGACCTGGTCTCATTTCTGAAGCACTCGACCACGCATCATACAAGCGGTCCGTTAATTTGCCAACACAAAGAGCTGTGTAGCGAAACTGGAAAACTTGGTTTCAGAACCCTCAACTATATGTGCATGCCGCGTTGTTCTTCCTGGAAGGGAACTTGTGGTTGACCAAGATAAAATTGTCATGAGTGATGCAGAGACGTCCTTGAGTGTCGATATATGTTCTCCTTCTCTTGTCAGTCCATTGGAAAGGCGACAGCGAACAGGCACATCTAGAGCAAAAACCATGTTACTCCAAGATTTATTTGAAAGTATGGCTAATCTTAGGATATGAATTTAAGGACCACGGGGACTTATCTGATGTGAATGAAAACGAAGATGTCGACATAACCCTTTTCCTGACATGAAAAGCAGACGACACTTGCAAAACAAATTCTTGAATAACTAATTTTGTTTCATTTTTGTCTCAAAAACATAGGTTATGACCCCTCATTGGAACGAGCTTGACGAGCTCGTTCCAACGAGGGGTGATAACCTATGTTTTTTAGACAAAAAATGAAAAAAATAATGAAAATTAATTGGCGATTTTTGAGAATAGCGCCAGCCGTTTTCGCCCATTACGTTCGGTAAAGGGTTAAACTACCTTGTATCGCTGCCTCCATGTGTCGTAGAAACAGTGTGGCCATTTCAATGACTGGAAAACATTGTTCAAACAGACTGCTGACGGATATTTCCCCATGGATTCCATGGATTCCATAGCACACCTGTTATTCCTGGATTCGTTTCCATTCGAATCTTTTCACTGGAATATAGTTGTCTTGCATTAGTCATCTTCTTCGTCTCACAATACGTAGAGTTCTGTGGAAATTGTACATTAGTAATATTAAAAAATAACGACAGAGTGCAGTTTCCCCTATCTGAACAGAAACAACATCTGTACCAATGTCACCAGCCATGATAATTCCAGTCACTGTTGAAAGAAAACTTAAAAGATTTTCAGGCAATATCAACGATGAGCTGTTGCTAGCGGCAAGCCACGTACAGTGCCTAGTACTGATGATTCCCGCACCCGTTTCTGTTTTTGAACTGTAATCCTAACTGGGTAATTTTCCAACTACATCACCAAGGCATTTGAAGAGAGTGTATGGCATGTCATATTTGCAAATGCCTGGAAAACTGTGGAGCGGAACCTTAAAGAGCATTCTGCCTTCGGTGTCAATTCTTGAACCAGGAAGTTCCTTATTTGTGTTTGAGTCATAAATACACCATTTTTCAAAAAACTTTTCTTTATTTCTGGTTTGTGTGCAATTGTTAGTAGTAGTTAACATTCATCAAGAGATATCTCAGCACAACTGGAAGGAAATAAGTGGAAATTTGGAGAATTTTATTGATGTAGCCTACTTTCGCACTTGTTTTGAATTTACGTCAAGATTTCGAAAACATTAAGGTAGAGCACTGCCTTTCCTAAACAACGAGCATTGTATTCATGACAAATATATGCAGTTATGGACAGCCTGGTTGTTATTGTTGACCAGAGATTTGCAGTCATGCTGTCTACTTTTTCATTTGGTGTCATGTCTGTGTGTCATCCGTCCGTCAAGCTGTTTACACTTTCATATCTAGAGAGCAACACCACCCCCAAACTGTATAACTGCATATATTTGTCATGGTTGATAATCTGCTCTATGCGAATGCGGCCGAGTTTGATGACCTCCTCTGCGCGAATGAGATCGAGATTCCGATTCCGCATCGATGAAAATGTCTATTCGTTTCGGCGCCATTGCTGGGTTATTGTTTTTACTGTTTTATATTTATACAAAAAACATGGCCGATTTCGAAATTTTCGTTGATGCCCCACGAGTATTCAAATGACGACAATTAATGGACAAAACATGGTTTGGATCAATAAACTCTGCCCAAATGTAAGGAAATGCGTGTACTATCGATGGCAGTCGGTAAAGAGGGCGAAAACTTGATATATATTCCTAATTTCGAGTTTTGAGTTCCCATAAAAACTTGATGGGAACTTTTTCTATAGGATTGAATGGTAATAATTACCTGCTGCAATCGATAGTGCACGTATTTCCTTACATTTGTGCAGAGTTTATTGATCCAAACTATGTTTTATCCTTTAATTGTCGTCATTTTAACACTCTCGAAGCGGCAACGAATGTTTCGAAATCTGCCATGTTTTTGTATAAATATAAAACAGTAAAAACAATAACCCGGTAATGGCACCGAAACGAATAGACCTTTTCATCGATGCGGAATCGGAAATTCGATCGCATTTGCGCCAGGGGGGTGATAAGCGCCTCTGTGTGAATACGATCGAGTTTGATAATCTCCTCTGCGCGAATGAGATCGAGATTCTTGTTGACCGCTCAGATCCAATGTAATGTAGATTAAGGGTGTGAGGTCCCATTCAGTAAATTATAGTTACCGAGGGCGGGACCGTTACAGTACGTTTACTAATCGTAATAAAAAAAAACTCGAAATGCACTTCAAGAAAATCACATCATATAAATTCGTCACCATCAGTTAATTCCATCATTCACAGTTACAAAATGATGAAACATCAAAAATTGATCATTCCAGCATAAGATCTGATTGAATGTTAGGACAGTGTGAATTGATCAAAGTTCTAAGATTGAGCATTTGTGTAGCACACATTCCTTTCTTAGAAGAATACCAAATAATAATAACCTGATAATTCTATCATAAACGTGTTGGCATTTCAGTTACTAGAATCAATTCTATGACCCCTTTCATGGCTTCATTTTCAAAAATGTTCTCCCTTCGTGAGGGGGTACCACCCTCCCGGTCCCTCCCCCAGTTGGAAATTCACCACCCTACACCTCCCCCACCTACTCCAAATCGGAAACCTCTATCCACGTCCCTGCCTAAAATCCTTCTTAACGACACCCCTGGCGCCAGAGTTGATTCTGGTGATATCGTATTTTTTCAGATCTTCTAGCTATCCAACGATTGAGGCAGGCCTCTATTACTAGAGGTCTGCCTCTACCGTACGATAGCTGGACCACATGCATTTGATGCTAGATCTAAGAATCTTCAGATAGCGTTTTCAGTAGATATAACCTTTTGACAAGGAGCTCATAAAAAGATTAGGGTCGGATATGAAAATTAGGATCGGCCCGAAATCTGAATTTAGGTTTGTTTATTGGTTGGTATTATTTATTTATTTATTGGTGTTTAGGGTCACATATTTCTGCACAGTGGCTAAGCATGACAGTTTTACGGGTGAAGGAAGCCTGAGTACCCGGAGAGAACCACCGAGCAACGGTGAGCAACTGTCAGCTCTCCAACATACCAACTCCACACAAGCAGGGTTAGTAATAGGGTTAGCTCTGGTTGAAGACAGGTGCACCATCGACGTGAAATACGCCTTAGTACACAACGCCACCGTGACCCCACGTGGGCAATGGGGGTGGGGTGTCTTGCCCAAGGATAAAATGCGGTTGCCGCAGGTGGGATTCGAACCGAGGACCTCTCGACTTGCAGCCTGCACCTCTTTTTTTTATCTTTTATTGTCATAAAACAACAAAATATTTACAAATATCACAGGACTAGCTATAACGAGATAAAATTGCGTAACAAATCAATTACTACATTTCAGCACTCAACTTCAATTTTCACGCAATAAAAAAATAAACAAAAAAAACCCAACATTTTATTTGTCTGTCACAGAAAAATACAGAACATTACTTAATACTATCAACGATCCCCCCCCCCCCCCTGGCTCCACCCCATCCCTACTGATAATATAACCCATTCAATTTGGTTGACTGCAAACTCTACCTGAGGTCAATCATGGGCCAACCGTCTGATACAAAAATCAAATTGTTCTTTCTCATAAATAATTTTTCGAATTTGTGATAATGACCAGTGTCCTTAAAGTGTTTGTAATAATAGGATAGGTTTTTGTTCAACAGTATTCCACAAAGCTGTATAAGTGACACTGATCTGTTTTCTTTCAAGAAAAATCCCTTCTCGTGAAAATCGCAAGCCCGTAAATCGATAACAGAAAGTTAACCCAAAACACATTTACATTTTCCAGTTGACCAGTCAGACCAAACAGGAGACTTTGAATAAACAATTCATGTGATAACGGTACTGTGTCAATAAAAAGTGTGTCAATTAAGTGACGACATTTGGTCTGCAGATCATGCACAAGTGCACAGTCAATAAAAATGTGTTTCACGTTTTCTATTTCCGTGACACACATTTCACACAAATTGGAATCTGAAAATCTAGTAACTTTTGTTTTTCTTTTGTGAATAAAATATTGTGAGCACCATTAAAATCGATTTCCACATGTCGGAAGTTTTTAAGGAATTAATATTGTTCCAGATTCGTTCGTGTTGGGAAAACACATTAAGGGCCTAAAAAATGTAATGGAATTTTGTTTATTTTGAAATTCTCACCTCTCATATTCCTTAAATTCAGATTAAATATACACAAATTATACATCAAAATGAAGGTTGGGATGTATAGAATACGAAACACATATGTAATCAACTCGTAGAGTCGACTGTAGGCACCACTGGTTCCTGGAAGTCTGCTACCGTATTCGCACCAGAACTGATAATAAAATAATATTTCATCAGAACAACTTATGGCCAAATGTGCTTCATATATCCAAGAACAAAGCTAGGTATTCAAAACACTTTCGAATACAGCGATAGGTCTGCATTTTGGAAAATGACAACACTGTCTGCATTTTTTATTGAAGATGGTTTCCATGCTCGACAGACATGCGCAAATCACTCGTTACCACGAATTTCCATCAAAAAACAAAATCGTAATTCTAAGAAATTTCAACAGGTATCATGATACCTTGCATTGAATATGTCAACTGTGCAACCTCTATCTAATAACAGTATACTGTATGAAGGCGACCTTTTTCATTATTTGATTTTAAACGGCGTTGTTTTGCATGCTTTTTCTGTCCGATGACGTCGACCGGAAATCGAAAGTGTACCCATACGTAAACAAAAGCAACGGCTTTGGAATTTTCCCCAATGCAGCTCTGTCGCCGTGTTTTGAAGAATTTTTATCCCCTAGCTTTGTTCTTGGATATGTAAAGCACATTTGGCCACAAGTTGTTTTCGTGAAATATTATTAAATTATCAGTTCTGATGCGAATACGGTAGCAGACTTCCAGGAACCAGTGGTGCCTACAGTCGACTCTATGAGTTGATTACACATCTGTTTCGTGTTCTATACATCCCAACCTTCATTTTGATGTACATTTTGTGTATATTTAATTTGAATTGAAGGAATATCGGAGGTGAGAATTTTCAAAATAAACAAAATTTCATTACTTATATAGGCCCTTAACAAAATTTTTCACCCGAAGGGATTTCATTTGATTTATGACAAAATAATTTAATCATTTGCCCCGCCTCTGCGTTTGAATGGTTGAAAGCATACAGCTTGAAAGTCGTCAAAATCGTATAAACCAAATCACGTGATGATTTGGAATGTCTACACGTTCGCGAGACTCTGGACCTCAATCCAATTGTCACCGTGAGCGCGTGGAGGCAGACCGATAGATGGATAACAAGCTTGTAAACAAAGATCAATGATCGATTTTTCATCGCCTCCAGTCAGCGAGAATATAATGATAATTTCTCAGGAACAATTGAATTTCATAAAATATGCCGAAGTGGGAGACGAATAAAAGATCATTTTCCCAAACATGATTTCGGGGGAACTTAAAATAAAATGTTTTTAATGATATTGTTACGTGACTTGCTAAATATCTGTCGTCTGTGATCGAAAATCAAAACAACAAACAATTTGACAATGATTGACGTGACCAGTTTGTGGCACACTTTCCTGAGTTTGACTGTTGTCTTTTGCGAAAATTAAAAGTTTTTCGCTCACGTACACATATTTTTTTTTATTTTAATATAACCGCCGAGTTTTGATTAAGCTTGTGCTGAAAATTTTCGGTTTATGTCGCATAACCGAAGGAAAACAACAGTTATTTCTTAAATAACTTCATAGCAAACGTCTTTAATTTTTGTAACTCCGAACTTTATCCACCCACTAAAAGAAAATGTTCTGGAATTATCAACAAGTGATAAATTGTTAGTAGGTGTAAATTGCCGATTCAAGGACAGAATTTACAAAAACTCTACACGTACACGTACATGTACGTGTACCGCCATCGGGATTCAGTGTTAAATCGTGTACAGAGTGTAAAAAATGTTGTTTTTACATGGTGTCCCAGAACCGGCAAACGCTTTTCACCCTCTCGGATCGCACTTTTGACCGTTCAAACATCCGTTGGCAAACCAGTACATTCGACACATCGCTCAGAAGGGGAAAAATGTACAAAATTCGAAGAAAACGTAAATTTAAAAAATTTTCTCAACATTCCCATCGCGGATCAGACCTTCGATCTATCGTTGGCGAACGCCGGCAAAAAACGCTTTGCCGATTCTAGGACAGCATTAAAAATGCGGTTTGCCGGTTCTGGGATGTCCACTGACGTTCGCCAACGGCTGTTTGAACGGTTGAGGGTGCGATCCGATCGGTGAAACCGATTTGCTGATTCTAGTACAGGAAAATCGATCTCAAAACGTTTTCTCGACATTCGCCAACGTCGAAAAGTGAATGTAAAGTGTAGTTACTCGTCGAGGATTTTTAAAAAAAAATTTGTTCAAACCGATTTCAGCTTCTGGTACATCGAAAAAATGTGGTTTGCCGGTTCTGGGACACCGACGTTCGCGATCGCGTTCTGGACGGTCGAGGGTGCGATCCAATCGGCGAAAACGATTTGCCGATTCACCTCGCGAGTTTTGTGAGGTGAATCGTAATAGAATCGGTTTTGTCGAGAGGAAATAAAAAAGTGATTGATATATATATAGGAGAGAAAAAAAATATATAAATAAATAGTTATTTAAAAAAAAATAAATATCGAATCGAAATAGATAATAAAATATATGTAAATCATGAACGATCCCCAGATTATGAGAGCAAGGTTTCTTTTAAAAATGCTGATGAGAGCCTATGCATTCTGCGTGAACGATCAACTAGGTCGCCTCTTATTAGAACGATGCGTCGGGTGTCGGGATCATCTAGACTTCGATCACGAGGATCATTCATTTCTGACGATGGAAAGGGAAGATATGGTCCTCAAGTATTTCGAATCGGCATTCGAATGCATTCAAATCGACGACGTGATCAAGTTTTGGAGGAGATTAGTCTTCTGTAAGGGGCGAGACACGCCCACCAATTCAGAAGAAATGAAATTGGCGCATAGAAGTCTGACTTTAGAAGACAAGGGATGCGTCTTGAAATTATTGCTGGAGGAAACATACATTTAAGTTTTCTCATTGATATAAATAAGGAGAATAGAAAATAAAAAATAAATACACACATAAATGTTTATCTAATATTAGAAAGAAAAAACATAAAAAATTAGAACCAGAAATAAATTGTATCCGACGTTAGATGACGACGAGGATGAGAAGCCGAACGGCGTTTTGCCAACGGCGCCGCCGCCAGAAGAAAAAGAAAGAGGAGAGAGGTATCGCATTGATCAAATCAGTAGAATCCAATTGTATCTGACTCGAGAGAGAGATTCTCATCATTCTCTCAAGAAGAAGTATTCGCGTCTCATGAAATTCGTAAACGCGGTCGACACAACACTCATCACAATTTCCATGGGTTTACACGCGGCCAGCATTGGATTGTTGTCGACCGCAATCGGCGTTCCAATCGTGTTGACCATACAAGGAGTGGCTTTCACCGCCGGATAGTTTAGCACGCTCGGAAACTTTTTGAGTAGGAAATTATATCTGAAGGCGTGGAAACACGATAAGATTCGCGTCTTGGCCGACTCCAAGATCGACACAATATCCGAAATGATCCCTATGGCGTTGAAAGACGGTAGGATATCGGACGGAGAATACTTCGCGATATTGAGCGAGAAAACGAAATACGATGCCATGAAAGAAGCCATGAGAATCAAGACTCATCAGATCATCAAGGAAGAGATGAAGGATTCTCTCATGGAAATGGGGAGGAAAGAGGCCAGGGAGGAATTCGGTAAGTTGATAGAACTCAAGAGCAGTGATTGAAAAAAATATATATATATATAATAAGAACAGAATTTTTAAAAAAGAAAATATTAAATTTATATATAAAATAAAAAATAAATATGAAATTAATTTAAATAACTCTCAAAAATGTATTGCATAAAGTGTAAGAGAGCTATCGAGATGGGTAATTCTCGAGAAGTACGAACTAAAAATGACAGACAGATGCTTCACGGAATTTGCAATGTGTGTGGTTCAATCAAGACTCGATTTCTAAAAAAAAAACGAGCAGAGGCAAAGGCGTCGTGAATAAAATGATCAATAATCTACCTTTCGAAATGCATCTGCCGGGTCACAGTTTCACGGGACCTGGAACAAAACTTGAGCAAGAGACTCAACGCCGATCTGGCTCCTAAATCTTGGGGCAAACCCGTGAATAGGGTGGACGCTGCCGCGTATGATCACGATCTGTGCTACGCCGGACATCCTGACACTAAGACTCGCAACGACGTCTGTGATAAAAACATGTTGGCGAAACTGAGAGGTATATTGAATCCGCCCAGGAGAGAGAAGATAGAACGTTTGCTGGTCGGCAATCTGATCGGTGCGAAACGTCGATTCGGATGGGGTGTTAAAAAAAAAAAGTGCTTCGGAAAAGAAGAAGAAACGATTATTGACGAGTGAATTGGCTGAGGAGTTACACAAACCCATCGTGCATAAATTTCGAAAGAGAAGGGTGTTCGTGAAGGGTTTGGATGAAATTTGGTCTGCCGACTTGTTTTTAATAATCACTCATTATTTTTAATTAATTATTTCCATGCGTTCACTGTTTGTTCAAAGGATCTAGTTCGATCAGTATGCTCACCACGGAAGTGGCGGCTTCGGGATTATTGGTTTTCATAACGAAATGAATCCTGTCTCCGGCGTTCACTTTGAGAGGCATGCCGAACGTGCTAACATTCGAGTGTTGATTCTCAGTCTTTTCGACACTGTTTCTCTTATCGCTCTTTACTCCATTCACCATGAGATTGACGACCGCTCAGTTATTCAAATCCGTGGAAGCCAGACTCATTCGAATGATTTTGCCTTCCAACAGCATGGGATATCCCACCTGATCATGTTGCCATCTGCTACCTCCATTTCCAAAAGACCACTCACTCCTCTAACATGCCGGTCTTCTTGGCCCACATGGTGATCAATTGTCTGGCGTATTTGACTTTCTCCACCACCGAAATCAGGGTGCAGGCGGATCCGTTAGATTCGTGAGCGCGTGTCCGCCCATGATGTCGCCCTTTCTCCAGACCGAGTTGTCATCCATATACTTCCTGCTGACAGCGCTGGAATCGAATTCAGGATCGTGATCGAGACCGAATAAATTCTGACTGTTCATGTTGATGCCACCCTCCATGGTTCCACCAGATTGTTTGTTCAGGTAGAGATCGTCCACTTGCGATTCTACATATTCTTGAGATCATATTACGTCAGAATCCACGTAGCCCTTGTTGACCGCGGTGGAGTCCGTATCTGTGTCATCGACCTTTGACAGATTCAATATCTTGTTGAATCCCGCATTCAGATCCAATTTCATTTCTCGTCTGTCAGACTTTTTCTGTTCCAGATCTACGTAGTGTTTGGTCGCCACATCCTTGGGATTTGTGGGAGTGGCCACGTTCGTTATCTTGTTAGAATTGGCGTTCAAATCCGATTGCATTGTTTTCTGAATGTATCTATTTCTCAGATGTTCGCTGAATCGCGCGTGAGAGAGTTGTCTGCGTATTTCTTGGTCGCGGGATCAGTGGAATCTATGGGATTCATGATATTCACCAAACGTTTGGATTTTAGATCAAGATCGTCGTTCATGGCTTTATCCACGTAATTATCTAGCATGATTCGTTCGAAATCCACGTTCCCCAATTGACGTATTTTTTAATCGCCACATCTGCGAGATCTATCAGCTCGGGAAGATTGTAGAACTTCTTATCGTTCATGTTCAAAGGTTCCTCTCGAGGTTCGTATCTCCGAATGTAATGTTCATCCAAGTTGGCAACGTCGTAACCATCGCCAACTTTGTGCGTCTTCCTCTTCTTTTTGGGTCGATTTTCATCATCACTTCTACCAAATTTATCGACTGGCATGTTGTTTTGAGGTTTTTTTGTTTAAAAAAATATATTTCAAATGCAGTTTATTAAAAATGAATTATTTCACTTATTTTTTATTTTTTGTTTTTATTCGATTAATTTTTTTTAAATAATTTTTTACCTTTATATATACTATAAAAAAAATCTCCCTCTAATGTAAATCATTGAGAATGTCTTGAAGAACGTAGAGACACGGGTGACCGCAAAACACTTGATCTGGCGATTGCACTCATTCCATGTTGTAATGAACCATCGATTCATCGAAATAGTTCTTTATTTCTTTTGGCAGTGAGATTCCGTAGCTGTCAAAATAATAATTCTTCTTCTTCCCGTTCTTGAACCATGCCACCCAGTGAGTGCCTTCACCCGATAAAACGTCTAGATTTAAAATTCTGCATTCCGATTGTCAACGTCTTCTCTTCGGCAAGACATCTCTGGAAAACACGCCTAGAAAATCTTTGATTTTCAAATCCTTCGCTGCATTCGACAGATCGATGTTGGATAGGGGTTTGTTAGGTAAGACGACACCTTCTACGGATATCTCTATTTTCTTATTCATAAATGTGTATATTTTTTTTTATATTTATTTATTTTATTATAATTCACTAAAATGACGTTATTTTTTATATTTTTTTTTCTTTTTCTTTTTTAAACTAACTCTCTTGATGTCTCTATCAACTTCCATAATCTTGAATCCATCTCATTCCTCTTGATTTTCTAGAATCCTATCATCCTTAATCATATCTGGAATCCTATCTGGAATCCTATTGTCCATAATCATATCCAAAGTCCAATGTCCGAGTGCCAAAGTGCTTATTTTATCATCTAACATGAATCTCTTAGTGTCATCGGCCGTCAGTGAAATCTTGTTGACTATTTCGGTATACACGTCGTGATTGTCACTTCAAATCGATTTCATAGTCTTATACACTGGACCACTTCTGAACAGACAATCTTTATACTCTCGAAAAGAGATGTTTTTCTTCACCACGCATGCTTTAACCCCTTTACACTTCTTGATCTCTTCACCTTCTAGACGATAAGCATACAGTTTGGGTCTCAAGCCCACGAATTCGATGATTTGTTTACCGCCGCTCTCATCCTTAAATTTACCCAACACTTTTTTGTTATCGTTCGATTGAATGTTGGACGGGTGATCGACGGGATAATTGCTCATGTCGAACCACGCAGTCACGTCCGGAGATATATCTTGGTAGACGTCTTTCGTCTCTATCTCGTAAACTAAACTGTCTGTGTTGGTGAACAGTAGTTTGGCTTTCTCACCAAATTTCTGTTTGACATAATCATAGTGAAACTCGTACATCTGATAACTAAGATGATCGGTCCGAGATAATAGGGTTTGTCGAACTTCAGGTGCGTCTTTTGCATGTGAATGGCCACTAGATTTTCGTCGAATATGGTTCGGTGTTTGTAAGTGGGTTTCGCTACTAATTTTTTAGCTTTTTTCTCTCAGACATGATGAGTCGAATGTCGGCTCTCTTCCTGATGTTTTCCATTGATTTATCGTACACGCAGTTGTTCATGAGTTTGAAGAAATCTTTTTCGAAATTGTTCTCGGCTCAAATTCTGAGATTTGTGTTGAGATCGATGTATTTTTTCATCCAGAGCTCTTCGTCAAATCGAATGATGCCATGTATGTTGACTAATTTCATCCTATAATCGACGTATTGTTGCAAGTTCTCGCTGTAGACAATTTACTTACATTTGTTAAATAAATTGGGAATGAGTTTTTCCTTGACTCCCTCGATCGGTTCCATTCGTTTGGGAGCCAGTGGATAATCGTTGTGTAGATCGTGTAATTCTTCTGGATAGTTCAAATCGACTTCTAAAATGCAAGGATAGTCTCTCCATTTTTGCATCTCTTCTGGTTCTGTCACCCATTTGAAATTTCCAATTGGTAAAGGACGACTCATGACCCAACCATATAGATTATTAGCATCCCAATACTGTATGTATTTATTGGATCATTTCGAATCGAAACCTTCTTTCATGTAGGGATTGTTGGCTTCAGAATATCTGTGAGAGATCATCGTAACGCCACCTCTCGCGGCCTTTTCGAACATGAGCAACATGTCCACGTCGGATAATAACTCCAATTGGATTTCGGTGGTCTTAAACAGAGCATCCCACACCAGACCGGGTGTGGTGAAATACCAAGCCGGATCCAGATCGTAAGTTCGACGACAGGCATCTCGAAAATCTTCAAACACGTCTGCCAGGAGCAGAACGTCGATCTTCAAATAGAGATAGTGATAATCTCTCATGGTTTTCATATCGAATGATTTCCAGACGTGTTTGGCGTGTTTGTAATTCTCATCGGAAATGTCGAATTCGTATAATTTTGAATAAAAATCTTCTTTCGAAGGTAGCGCGGTGTTGTCGATTCTCTTTAGATCATTCATGTAATCGTAAGGATAGACTCCTTTCCTCAACATGACGTCTACTCATTCTCCGAAGTGTTCGCTCGTGATTTTAAATTTATCCTTGCTCATGTTATCGACATGAATTTAAAACTGTCGATGAAACGTATGGCTCTATGAATGGATTTCGTTTTTTCTTTCAACGTCTCTCCGTTGATTACTCTTTTCTTCTCCATGAGCTTCCATTTCATGAAGGAAATTTATCTTTCTTCGATGTTCGCGATGCAGTTTAATTCTTCGTCGGTGGTGCCAAGATTTTTCACGAACAGATGACTGTCATAACCCGAGAGATTGTGAAATATCACCGGATAGAAAACGGAGTCTCGATATTTTAAATTACACTTGCTGTGAGCCGGAACGCGATACAAACCTGTGTAATGATTGTGGTCTCTGACCTTCTTATTTTCCTCCAAATTCTCGTCGAATGATTTCTGCATATGTGACATTGGTGGCTCTGTTATTTTCGTCCTGCTGCTCTCGTGTGATGATCATTTTTGCCGGAGTTTTGAATTTGTCGTATAAAATTTGAATTTTCGATTCTAACTCTTCCACGAACCTTTGAGCCACATCGTTGTCTTCACACCGTTTCGTGTAAGTGAAGGGACCCATGTCGTGTTGCGAGTCAAAAGTGCATTTCATGTAAATGCAATAGCCCAAAGGCGTGTGTTTTTGATATCTTTCAACATAACTTCGAAGAACATCAGGTTGGCAGGAACTCATTTTCACGGTGAAGCATTCGAAATTGGCGTACACGATGAATGGTACTTTTAACCTTCTATTGTGATTTTGGAAGTTCACGGTGGTTTTGGGTTTAGGCATTTCGAGGGCGACACCTTGATTTTTGTTGCAATATTCCTGATATTTCGCTAACGATTTTTCGCTGTGGAACGTGTTCATGCAGTTGCAACATAAACATGTCTTATGTTCATGTTTATTATTTTGTCTCGACAGTAATCGGCTCGGATGTTTAATCCAACAATAATGACGACTGTCACCATTCGAAATCAATAATAAAATAATCGTCTTTTCTCTTTCGAGATACAAAGTCTGTCTGAGAGGATAGATCATTCGTTTTTCATCATCGTATCCCAAGACATTCACCGCTATGGTGGGATTTTGAACCTCAAAATGTTTGATGTGTTTTAACTGCGTTGGAAAAGTCACTCCACTCCAATCAAGATTATTAGAAGTCTCCTCGTAATGAGAAACTCTCTCGGGATGGGTTTTGACGTGGTATAAAGAGGAGATGACTGCCCATTTAAAACACTGATCAGCTTTATTTCTCACGTTGATCACGGAGTGTTTTTTAACTAAGAAATATGGTAATTCCACTTAGGAAGACGCTTTCAACAAATCATTTTCAGTTATATGAATTTCGAGTTTCAACACCTCATCAAATATCCAATTACTACCTTCATGTTGATAATTTGCGAGAGATGTCAACATCTTGTCTTTCATCATTTTGAAAACATCTGATAAATCTGAACCTCGAAATACGGGTTCGACATTAGATCTGAAATATGCATTTTTCACGATGCTCTCACCGGAATTCACGTCGATTTTATTCATCACGCAATGGAGTATCATCTTAATTTTTTGTCCCACACTCATGTGTTCATAAAACAAATCCAATACTTTTTTCTTCATCCGTTCCATGAACAATTTCAGATCTACTTTCTTGAACAAGGGAACCACATCGACAGTTTTAAAAACACCTTTGATCGCACTCTTCCATTCTACTGGATTTGATTGGAATGCTTCCATGATGACTCGTGCTACATATTCTTCTCCTTTCGCTTTGTCGAATGCTCGTCGAATTTCATTCGATGTATCTTGTTTGTGTAGATTCTGAACTGCATCACTAGTTTTCGTTTTATTTTTTTTTCTTTTCAAACTTGAAGTTCATCGATGGCTTTTCGTTTAGTCATATTCTTATTTTTCACAACCAAAACGTTTTGTTTTTTTTTCGACATCGGCATTTCGATTCCCTTTACTACCTTTTTCTTCTCATTTTTCGCAACTGAAGCATTTTTTGACATCATTACTATCAACATTTTGTTTGCTTTTCATCGAGCAAACTACGGAACTCCTCGTGCATGATCTTTCTAATTTCATCATGCTCCACGTTTCATTTTCTATCGTCAGACGTTACTGCCATCGCATTATTTTTTTCCGCAATTTGAGTCTGTTTAAGTTTGTCCACTTTAAATCTTTCATTTTTTTTCTTTCCATCATTTCGCAAACGATACTTCTGTATGACTTCAATTTTTTTTATTTGGTTCTATGATTTCTGAAATGTGGAATGTTTAATTCTCTACACATCTCGTTTAACTGAGGTACGGTTTTCTCATTTAAATTTTCCATTTTTTTTATTTGTTTGCTTCATTTGTAAGAATACATTTTTTTTTAATTTTGTATTTAAATAATAATTTATTAAAAAAGTTTTAAAATAGTCTTTATATATATGTAAAAAAGAAAAAAAATAAAATTATAAACTTTTTTGTGTATATATAAAGAGAAAAAAAAAAACAACTTTTTTTTAATAAATTATTATTTAAACATAAAATTCAAAAAACAAAAAAAATTAATCAATTTTTTATGTTCCTTAATGTGAGAAAAATTGAATTAATATGAAAAAAAGGACGTTAAATTAAAACTTTTTATTTATATAAAGAAAAAAAACACTTTTACAAAAAAAATTTTTTTCACATTAAAGAAAATTAAAAATTAAAAACTTTTATATATATATATATATATATATATATATATAACTCTATTTCCAGTCTTAAGGCGATCGTGCTTAAAACCCAGTCTTAGGGAGACCAAACATATATTTGTTGATTTTGTACGTAATCTGATTCTCTTTTCATATAAATCACAAAATTGGTTCTATTTAGCATCTGCTGGGCTTGAAAATTGACTTTATCCAACAGAATAAAATATATACATTTACCGGTCTACTTAAAATCCATAACCCCAAAACCAGCGTTAGGGAGACCAGTTATATATTTAACTCTATTTCCAGTCTTAAGGAGACCGTGCTTAAAACCCAGTCTTAGGGAGACCAAATGTATATTCATTGATTTTGTATGTAATCTGATTCTCTTTTCATATAAATCACAAATTTGATACTATTTAGCATCTACAGGACTTGAAAATTGACTTTATCCAACAGAATAAAATATATACATTTACCGGTCTACTTAAAATCCATAACCCCAAAACCATCTTTAAGGAGACCAGCTAAGTTTATACTTCTCAAAGTTTGCTAAGCGCCAAGTTTATCCAACTACCTGTTTTACGTTTTAGTTGAAATATTGCAATGAAAAGTGTATATATTTTTTTATTTAATTATATCTTCAAGGATCTAAGTATAGAAATTAAGATTTTATTTGTGTTTGACATTATATCTTAGCTTTTGAATACGATAACCATGGAAAATGGATATTATTGGTAAAAGAGGAAATTTTTTCAATTTCCCAAAAAGTTGACGGAGCGAACTGGTATGGGTTCAGTATCGAGTATGAGACCCATTTCTGTTAATTACAGCTTGACAACGCCTTCTCGTGCTCCCAAGCAGCTTCCTGGTCGTCCTTTGTGGGATGTTGTTCCATTCTTAGACCAGCATGGTACCAAGCTCCTGGTCACTTCTTGGCTGGACTGGACGGGCTGGAATTGCAAGCTGCAACTTATTCCGGACATGTTCGCTTGGATTGAGGTCAGGGGATCATGCTGGTCAGTCCAATGTACTCCATACGCTGAATCCCCTCCATCTGTCGGTACTCCCCGGCAGTATGGGCAACATGAGTACTGGCATTATCGTGCATCAGAATGAATCTATCACCCACTGCACCTGCATACAATCTGACGTGGACATCCAGGATCTTTTCAATATACCGATGTGTAGTCAATGTACCACGTTCAAGGACACATAGCTCTGTACGTCCATCCGTGCTGATACCACCTCAGACCATGATTGACCATGATTGAACCTCCACAACAGCAGTCATGCTCAGCAAAGTTGGCTGCATGGAATCGCTCTCATGGTCTTCTCCATACCCCCAGAACGCCTATCTGTGTGGTCTAGGCAGTACTTTGACTCATCTGTAAAAAGGACAGGTCGCCAATCTTCTCTCGCCCATCCAACGCGGTCCATGGCCCATTCATATCGTGCCTAGCGATGGTTCTGGGACAGCGGAATGCGAATACATGGTCTTCTCGATCAGAGACTACCTTCGTGCAACCTTGCCAGGACAGTCTGTGTCGAAACATTTACCCCGGATGCATTCTGAAGATCACTGCAAAGCTGGGTTGCTTTGGCAAAGCAGTTCCTATGGACCTGAATGATCAAAAACCGGTCTTCAGCTGCAGATGTTACCCTGTCTCTGCCACCACCATGCCGTCTTATTGGTGTGCCATACTGCTGAAATCAAATCTTGCCCAGGCTCTGGTGATCGCGGTGTGGTGCATGCCAATGGCTTCGCCAGCCTGACGATGGGTAGCTCCTTGCTCCACCATCCCTAAAGCCCGCCACATTTCTGCTTCAGACAAATGTCTTCTTACATTTGAATTTGCCATATTTAATCATTAAATCACAAGGATTTGTCTTGAAATGAAGATTGAATACCCCACAATGCCATGTACATGTAGACAGTACACGAAAACATCATGAAAATCAAGGGGTACATGCTTCCCATGACTGTCACGAAAAGTCTGCCTGCCAAGAGAGCTCATCCAAACACTGGGGACCATCTCAATACATTCCTTAATCATATCCACCAAATATATCGGAAATATTTCACAAGCAAATTTCACAATGATGTGTCAAATATTTGGTGCTTAGCAAACTTTGAGTAGTATATATCTCTATTTCCAGCTTCAAGGAGACCGTGCCTAGTCTTAGGGAGACAAAATGCATATTCGATGATTTTGTATGTAATCTGACCCTTTTTGCATATAAATAACTAAATTGTTACTACTCAGAATCTGCAAGACTTGAAAATTGACTTTAAGCGACAGAATAAAATGTACACATTTACTTAAAATACAAAACCAGCTTTAGGAAGACCAGATATATATATAAGTCTATTTCCAGTTTTAAGGCGACCGAACTTAAAAACAGACTTAGGGCGACCGGATGTATATTTGGTAATTTTACGGCATGTAGAAGCGCCACGTGTTGTTGTGATAGAAATCTGTTTAAGCAGATTAGTAATCCGTTTAAAGATATTAGTAATCCATTTAAGTAGATTACTTAATCCGTTTAAACCGACTGCTAATCTGTTTAAACGGATCAGTCATCTGTTTAAACTGATTAGCTGCACGGATTTGATTGGTTGATTATTACGTGATCTGTTATGATGATATAGTATTTGACTTACTGAGGTCTCGCCGCACAGTTCGCACGGCGTTGAGGGCTATGGGCTATGAGATGAGGCCTCAGCACATAGCTATTATGTCGTCAGATAGGAAAATTGATCACTAATGATGCCACGATGATCGACTGAGGCGATCATTACTGATCAATTACCCCAGATGTGGACATTGAGGCTATGAGATGAGCCTTCTTAGCCACGAGAGCCGTGAGTTGAGACCTAGCTGAGGCCTCTCCTAATGGGCCTCCTATACTCAGTCACACTTCCCTTTCTTCCTGAACCCCTCTCCGGCCCTAATCTTCGTCCACTCTACCAAGTGATCTGTGATAAGTGATCCGTAATTGCGGAACTCACAGAGATCACTTAAAGCATATGAAAAATTCAGATGAATCGGAGAATCGTTTAGGAAGTCACTCCTCAGTAGTAGATGTAGAGAACAGCCTACATTCGGAGATCTTATGGTGACGTGACTAAGTAACGTCATGTTTGGTTGTCATGGTAGCCCACGTGCGCGGCCATCTTTTGACGCAATCTCCATGGTGATACGTGGCTTTAGCGCATGTTGTAAGGGTGAAACGTGTTTCCGTCTGCCATTTTGTATACTGAAGGTCGTCGTCTTGGTTTATGTGGTAGCACGTGATTGCTATGTGACCCCAAACCTTATAGGACAGAGGTATGTTCCTCCGTACAAGATTAAATTTAATCACCCAAATAAACCCCTCAATGTCCCCGAATCACACAAAACTACCGAAATGGACTTGGCGAAGCCCCAGAATGTGTTTTTCGCCCAATAACAGGACCATTCCTCTACATAGGAGTACTATACTGGTTCAGATTCCTTCAGAATCCTCGTTTACACCGTTGAATTACCACAAATAGCCCGACAATTGTTTATTAGGCACGGATTTAATACTAAATCATCGGTTTCTACCTACCTATCTTCAAGCTATGTTATAACTTCTCCCATCTCTTTATAAAGTATTCCGACCACCCTAGTCGTGTTTATATTCTAGTGGACACATTACATGTAGCACATAGGCACATGCTGGATGTGCCGATATGTGCTCGTATACTTATGCACAATGTGAGTATATAACATATGGACATACGGGCATTGGAAGATCCCTATGATATGGTGATGTACTATTGGAGGATAGTTTTTGGAGGATACTGTTTAGAGGATTCACGTCAAACGGGTTTTTACACCCGAGTAATTCACTCTACATCCGGATACTTTTGTTGGGATAGTTGATAAAAACAACAACAATATATGACATTTCATTCATTTTGATTCAAGTATGCAGTTTATTAAGTAAAATGGTCCAGGCATCTTTTTCAATATCTTTTTCTTCTGACTTCTCTCAGAGGATGACCATCTCATCTTCGTGTTGGTTGGAGCTTTTCCCATCGTTTGACTTTGTCTAAATTCTTGCGTGCTAGCTGACAGAACACTGGTAGCTTGACCTTGTTGGTTGTTTTGATTTCTTGTCTGGCATCTTTCTCGTCTTCAGGCTTCTTCGTAGTGGTAACTTTGTTCTCAATGGGATCTGACATCATGGTCTTCCCTTCAAACTGATTCGCAACTTCATTCTTGTATTGACCTTTAGTCTTTTTTGGTTTGATCTTGTTTTGATCCATCCTTGAATCGTCAGACTGAATCGTAGTCGAAACTTCGTTCTTGGCGAGAGCTGGCATCGTTCTCTTGTATGAGGACTGCTTCATAACGTCATTCATATTTTTGGCTGAAAGTTGGCCCATCCTTGAATCTTCATTCTTCTTCGTATTTTGACTGAAAAGAGTTTCGTTCGGAGTTGCCTTCGTTCTTTTGTTTGTAGTTAATAATCAGACAGTATCCACACATCTTTGTTTCATTCTAACATCACCTATTTGCTGGTCTAGATTTCTTCTCTTGGCTCCATCTACCACACGATTCAATCGGGTCAGTTCTTGGGGAGTCAGCTTTAATCCAGCTCATTCTTGAAGATCTGTAGTAAGTCATCTTTGAATCTGAGCACCGTTGTTGACACAGACAGCTTTACTATTCGTTGCACATCGCCCCAGTCCTAGAGCTGAAAAAGGTGTAAAGGGATGTTTGAAAACAAAAAAATTAATTGATCTACGACCAGGTCTAGGGTCGTCGGAATACTTTATAAAGAGAGGGAGAGGTTATAACATAGCTTGCAGACACAAAGGTAGAAGCCGGTGATTTAGTTTGAAATCTGCGCCAAATAAAACAACTGTTGGGGTCTATTTGGGTAATTCTACAATGTAAAATTATTGTTATACAAAGGAATGGTCGTGTAGCACTACGTGCTACTATTATAAGCCCAAGATGGGGGACTTCATATCAAATAAAGTCCGCTTCGGTAGTTTAGGGAGCATTTTTAGTAATTTGGAGGAATTATCGGGTTTATTTGGGTGATTCTGTTTGAGGATTTGCGGAAAATCCGAACTAAAAAACTACTCTGCTACAAAAGATCACACCACTTATTGGTAAACAAGTCCATTCTTGGGCTTTGCCAAGTTCAGGAAATTACTCTTATTCTATCGAACACACCCTCCGAGCACCATCCTGTCCTGTAAGAAGATGTTGGACAACATAGCGACCACGTGCTACCAAACAATCCAAGATAGCGACCTCCAATATACAAAATGGATGACGGAAACATGTATCACTCTAACAACACCACGCGCTGCACACTAGGACCATGCATCACTATGGGGATGACGTCACAAGATAGACGCTTACTCAGGCTGCCATAACAACCAAACATGACTATGATGTCACATATGAGATCCCCCATGAGATCCCCAATCCCATCTACTGGTCTCCTCGATTACTCATTGGCTCGATTGCATCGAGTCGTTCAAAGAGTACCTTCTCGAGCAGCTCCCGCTGCTCATCTGTAGGAGTTGTTCAAGGAGTCTCTCCCCGAGGGATTGCTCTCCAACTCGTAATGATAACTAAGTGATCACAAGGTGTCCCACAATCATGTGATGGCCAATGGCTGTGGGTGGAGACCTCACTGAGGCCATTTTGATCGGTCTTTATACTCATATGAGGTTCTGCGAGGCCTGTAACCCCATATGTGACCCCGGACTCTTCCCAAACGGCCTGATCAAGGAGAGTGACTCTTCGAACGACTATTTGACTCGTCTGGATTATACTATCACTAAAGGATCACCGGGTGTCCTGCGATCACGGATCACTGATCACAAAGAGCCTAGCGATCAGTGATTCTCAATAACCCCGTTGATCATCAGTGGCTGACCTATAGAGCCTCTCTTTGACATTGGGGAGGCAAGAGAGCTTCTAGAAGAAGATTGACTCAGTCGCTCTTGATCAGGACGCTGGGGCAGGGTTGGTGGGTCACTAGCGCCAGTAGGGGATACTAAGGCTCATGCACAATGGCTAACTACGATCACAACATGAGTATCAACGCAAGACCAGGGCTGAGCGTTAAAAAGCCATGCTGCCTATTTTAGAGAGAGTTTGCACCTCCCAAGCATTGGTGACTGGGTCCTATTTTACCAGCAAAACGGGGTGTCCCGCAGGGATCAAGTGGCGTTAGCAGTGGTTGAAGACAGGTGATCAACAACATGTATTACAGCTTAGTTCACAGCGCAACCGTCTCCCCACGTCGGCAGTTGATGTGAAGTAGCTTGCCCAAGGACACGACGCACCTACCACAGACGGAGATCGGACCGTGGACCTGTCGGTTTGAAGTGAAATGTTGTAAGCACTGAACACCGGAATTTGTAGCGGTATTGTATATTTGCCAAGGTTACCCCATACTGGTCTCATTTTAAAGACACTATTTACCATGTGTGGTTCTAAAAGAGATAAGCAATACTTCCAGCATTGAATAGATGGTGGGATGGTGTTGGATCAAGAAGAGGTCGACTTTGGCAAACTTGATTGGGCCACTGTGTTAGGGTCGCCGAGTACTAGTGTAAGTAAGAGAATGTAGTCCACTTGGTCACCCTTGGAATAGGAAGAAGATGTTAGGTCAAACTGGGGAGGATAGGGCTTCTGGAAGAAGAAGAGGAGGGACTGTGTCACTCTTAACCTGGCTGTTGATGTAGGGTCACCCGATCTGTGCTAGGCTACCAAGTCACTCTTGGAATGGATGGTGGGATGGAGGTATTGGGTCACGTGAGGGATGCTAGGGCTGAAAATATAAGTGTGGAGCAAAACTCACAGTTGGGCTGCTTGGGTAAGGTGGCCGCGCCACAGCAGCATATAGGGGAGGCGTAGTCACTATGGTCTCTCTAAGAATGGGTGGGACGATGAACACTCTGGGTCAAGTAGGGTAGGCTGACTTCTGGAAAGGCAACTGTGTCATTCTTTGTTGAGCCACTAGTATAGGGTCAACATGTCACTTTTGGAGGGCGTGGGGTTTAAGCCTGCTGGGTCACTGGGTTGCCCTTTGAGGTGTATGGTCACCAGAGCACGTAGGGGAAGCTAAGTCCTCATGGCATTCGTCATACATGAACTAGATGGTGAGGTGAGCATGTTGGGTCAGATGAGGCAAGCTAAGATTTTCTAGTGTTGGGACGAAGGTCACTTAAATGGTGCCTGTGGCACACTTTGAAAGTTTCTGGGATAGGGTAAGTGGGATAAATGGGGAAACCGATGCTCAGGTCGCCGATCAGGTTTTCAGGGTAGGAAGGGATGGTGTGGTGATGTACTGTGTGAAGAGGTTTACTAGTTTTGAGTGAAAAGTGGCGTGGTTTCAAGCTATCAATGCACCAACTTGAACCAAGATAAATTAATCTGAGAGAGTAAGGTGATGCTCATGATTAACGTTGATGTTGGTGTTGGTGTTAGGCCAGGGTTAGATTAGGTTCAGGTTTAAGTTAAGGCTAGGCTAGGGTTACATTCTAATAATAAGGTTAAGATTAGGTTATGGTCTTAGTTATGTTAGGGTTATGAGTAAAGGTGCAGTTAGGGTTAGCATCAGGGTCAGGTTAGGAACACACGACTGGGAACACGTTTGTTGATCTGTTCTTTCTGTTGGCTGTTCCTTTGTTTTCCAAATCTCATTTAGGCTGCTATGACAGCAAAACTTCCATGCAAGTCACGTGAATGGTGACATCAAATGAGATCCAGCCGATGTTGGACAAAATCAACACCATATACTACTTTCCTGTTTGTTAACTGTGAATTTTGCTCATTTGCTTGATCACTTGCTTGCTGGGGATCTCAGTGTGTCAGCCTGTATGGTTTTCTATTCGTTGGTGGCAATTTTGGACTAATGTTTGAGTTTTCTACCTATACACCCGCTGTTTGTAATTGTCATGCTTTGATAATTGATCTATGATTGTTTTCTACCCTTTAGCCCGAGACGTATGGTTGTTAGTCAGGGTTTGTATTAGATTTGAGGTCAGGTTTCCACTTCTTTGTCACTTTCACTGTTGGTTCATCAAATGTTCTGCATGTTTGTCGATAAATCTATCTGTTGGCCGGGGTCTTATGCATGTCAGGCAATGTTTCACATGTTAGTCTGATTAGATTCCAACTCGCTGGTCAGGTTACCGGAGTATCCGCCAGATGCTAAGTTTTCTTTTCGTTCCACGAAATTTTGTCTGGTTGGTTGGTCGATCTGTTGAGCCAGATAGCACGACTGTTGAGTGGGATTTATATAATTATGTTAATTGGACTTTTTATCTAGAGTTTTGATTGGATAATAACGCATTATTTCTTTGGGTCTCTGTTGTTGGGTATACCTCTACTTGTTAATTCAGATTTCTACATGGTCAGACATTCGCATTATTTATCGAAGTTTCGATTGATCCAGCTATGCATCTTCTCATTCAGGTGGATTTATACTTGCTGATCGAGGTTTCTACTTTTTTTGTTTGATGTCTGCCCGTTAGTGAAGTACACGTCTGTTGCCACATGCCAATTAATCGAGTTTTCTACTTGTCAGTCGGGATCACCTAATTTCAATCAGATGATTGTCCAATACCAATCCTGCACCCCCCCCCCCCCCCTCCAGCGCCACCACCAAGATCCACACTCACGAGACCAGCAAACCCTCAGCATCAGTGACATGATCGCCTCGTTTGCCATTCCAGCAGGTGCGAACTTTAAGCTTACCTTTACCAAGTCCAGTGTTATAACTGCACCCCAGCCACTAGTGTTCCACCTCAACTAGTAATGGTTTTTCACTGCCGTTGTTATAGTGGGCTTTCAATGTAAACACTGTCTGACCGCAGATGGGGGGGGGGGGGGGGAGGGGGTATACAACTTAAATAGCAATAACTTGGGGGACCTGGGGGAGGCCCATCATCCCCATTTCTTAACAATATACAGTGCGACTGATAACAATTCACATACACTGACTTAGTTATATGTATTAGACACACTCACTCAGTAAAGTATAACACTCTATTCAGAGCAAATACAGGCGGATTCTACAAACACAGAAAAACTAAGTGATATCAACGAAATTCATGTGACTTTAATGCCCTCCAAATAGCTTAGAAACGACGAGGTTTGAAACCAATCACTTGGACATCTTCTCTAAGTATAAACACTCAGATGTAAATTCTGGAGCAGTCATCAAGCCGTGGCGGAGTTCGCCCGTGGTCTTCTGGTAAAACCAGGTGTACGTCGCTGTATGGTGTGCGACGACAAGGTGCTGGGTCTCGGCTACTGACCACCTGAACCAAACCATAGACTTGTTCACTAGAGGTTTCTGGCTATTCCATTCATACTACCAGTTACGGCGGATCCCATCGAGCAATATATGCGAGTCACTCGAGGTAAGACGGAATCCCACTTAAGGAATCCCTTTTGAGGAATCCCATTTGTGGATCCCCTTTTCGAAAACGCCTGTGGCTATGGAATCCCTTTTTTCTGAAATGAGTCTAAAAGTCGTTCGAGGAGTCACTCGTATGAGCAATTGCTCATTGGCTCATTTGCCCGATGGGATTCGAGTCGTTCGAGCAATATATGCGAGTCACTCGGGGTAATACGGAATCCCACTTATGGAATCCCTTTTGTGGAATCCCCATTTGTGGAATCCGTTTTTTCGAAATCGGCTGTGGCTATGGAATCCTTTTTTTCTGAAATGAGTCTAAGAGTCGTTCGAGGAGTCACTCGTATGAGCAATTGCTCGTTGGCTCATTTGCTCGGTGGGATTCGAGTTGTTCGAGCAATATATGCGAGTCACTCGAGGTAAGACGGAATCCCACTTATGGAATCCCTTTTGTGGAATCCCATTTGTGGAATCCCTTTTTCGAAAACGGCTGTGGCTATGGAATCCCTTTTTTCTGAAATGAGTCTAAGAGTCGTTCGAGGAGTCACTCGAACGAGCAATTGATCGTTGGCTCATTTGCTCGATGGGATTCGAGTCGTTTGAGCAATAAATGCGAGTCACTCGAGGTAAGATGAAATCCCACTTATGGAATCCCTTTTGTGGAATCCCATTTGTGGAATCCTTTTTTCGAAAACGCCTGTGGCTATGGAATCCCTTTTTTCTGAAATGAGTCTAAGAGTCGTTCGAGGAGTCACTCGAACGACCAATTACTCGATAGCTCATTTGCTCGATGGGATTCGAGTCGTTCGAGCAATATGCCGAGTCACTCGATCGAGCAATTACTCTAAAGCTCATTTGCTCGATGGGATTCGAGTCATTCGAGCAATGACTTATCAGTAACTGCTCGATAGCTTATTGACTGCTCCACCAGCGTCCCCCAAATATTCCCTCAAAAGCCCCTGACATACTAAAGATAATCTAGTTCACCACGATCCTTGACCAAGCGGCGAGTCAGTCGTTTACCATCAGTTTTTGCGCCCTGAGTGAACTTCCCGATGATGATGCATCCCTGATTTCTATCTTCGAGGGGTGATACTACATTTTTCTTTCCGAAAGCGATTATGGCTTCTCCTACCTCTAATCCGGTTAGGATGCCGGAATCCACGAGATATGAGAGAAGGACCGTAGGAGCCCAGCCCTACTCCTCGAAATGCCTTCCGAACCATGCAGGGATGACAGGGTGGACACTTGGGTCGAAAGCCCACTTATGTATTTGGGCGAAACCGGTACGTATGTCTTTGGGTAAAACGTCATTGGTTGCTACACGGGTCATGTTGGCTTTTGAATGACCGAAACGTTCGAAGTAGTGCTGTGCCTCACCCAGACCTTGGAAGCTTGAGGGATAGCATGCCTTCATGTCAATGCTTATGATGTCTTTGACGTGATACCGTTCTGCGTTCCAGAGGCCATGTTCGACACAAACCTTTTCAATGTCATCCAGGAAAGATGCTTGGGTCGGTTTCCAGTCATTCCTTTCCTTTGCGACGGTTCACCCCGAATGCCCTGTCGGCAATAGATTCATGTCCTAGACTGGCGCAGGTCTTCTGGGGGGTTTGGTGGGCCTTTTTAGTCCTAAAAGCACATTCGTCTTGTAGGACGAACTGGTCGACACTGAGCTGTCTATCATGACCACTTCCGAGCAGCCAGACAGTGATTGGATCATTTTGGGCGGCCTGTCTGGTGGCTTCCCAGACGTCGCCCACTTATATGTGGACCAGTCTGGACTGGGGGAAGTGCAGGTCTTTGGACCAGGCATAGCCATTATGGTGAGCTCTACTTTCCCTCTCACACCATTTCCCCAAACTGATATCTGCCGCTGTTGCAGATATCCTCACCAGCTATATCCTTCACGATGATGGCCCGCTTGAGGATCTTCTCGAGCTCGCCTACATCGTCGACTGTTGCACCCGCGCCATGGACTCTCTTATCAAACTCCTCGATTTTCTGTCGATGGGGGGTTAGGCCTTGTCCTCTGAGAGCGTCCTTCAAGGGCTCCACCAGTCTCTGCACGATACAGTTGAGCCCACCATCTTTCATTGGTGCTAGGTTTGCTGGGTCCTGTCTCTGAGAAGGTAGAGTCCGTAAAGGACCGCGATGACAGGGTAAGCATTCTGGTAGAACACCTGGTCGATCCCGGTCAGCGTGTCCGGCTTACTTTCTTGAGAGATCTCTACGTCTACGATGCCCCTCCCTTCTTCCTCTCCGCACGGACAAGGTCGAACTTATCTTTGGCGACCCCTTCATGATGCTCGCGCAGTAACTTGATTTTCAGGGTGAACGCGTCCTCTGGAAGGGCTGCTCGCAGTCATGCTGCCCTCTCGTCTGTCATGATGTGGGCTTCTAGGCCCAGTCGGCCGATCCTTGCATGCACACCATCAGCGAACTCAACGTAGCCGAAGGCAAGCTGGCCCTCTACCTCTACCCTCCACGTAGAGAAGACTGCGGCGACGAAATCAACTTCAAACTCGTCTTTGGCGTCGTTCACAAGATCGGCCCATGGTTCGTCATCTGGCAGCCTCACCGGGTAAGGAACTTCGATATCCAAGTCGAATTGTCGCCGTTGTTTGGCTGGGTCAAACTCAACAATTGCCTTCCTTTTTCTCCCACGCGCCTTTCAGGGTGGAGGGGGAGGTCGTGCAGAATCTGGAAGTAGAAGCCTCAGCAATCGCTTCTTTATTGCTTCTGGAATGGGTTCATTCAGGATGTTCTGGACAACATCTTGGAGAAGCTCCGGTGTTTGCATTTCAGCCAACAGTTGATTGATGTATTCGTCCACACTTGCCATGCTGAATCACTATTCCTGTTGCCAACATATCTCTAAAAGGAAATTTCGATGGCCGCCAGTCAGGTAAGTTCCTTTGCCACGACCCTCTGCTCTCGGCGCAGTAATTACATATGTTTGTTCTTTTGACCACACCTCAGGCAGAGCGATAATTGGTTCGTTACAACCTTGCCACAAACACGGCAAGGTTTTGTACACGATACATTTCGGAGTTTGACCAGATGTACCCCACACTACTCCTCCATACAGTGCCGGCCACAGAGCTCCGTAGAGCTTAAAGTACTGACATGTGTTTTTACCTCTCCGCATTGTACACCTGATCGGGTATATCCATTATCACAGATATGTCTAACAGGCTTCACCACCGGAAGGAGGTTTATGTCTATGAGAGGCCTGGGTCGGCGAGGGTGTGGGCCCGTCCCTCTATGCGACCGCCTGTTTGGTATCGGCATATTTTTGTGTCTACTCTACGATAGCAAAATGTGTCAGTTCCGATGAGAAAAAAGTTTAGCACCCTGCGCCAGAGTCTCTTGGTCGTAACTGTATGCCAGTCTGCTGAGGCAGGGCGAAACCGCTTTTTATAAATAATGCGATCCCTTACAGTAAGTTGAAGGTGTGGTGCTCATGTGCCTTGTTTTTCTGGCTGACCTTGAGCTCATTATAGCGCAAATACCTAGCGTTGGATTGGTTGGCTAATTGCTTTATCACCCTGCCAATAGCCCACACGTCAATTTCTCCATCAGTGGTTGTGTTTAGTGTTAAATTCAGTGCATAGGCATACTGTTTTTTTTAGCTCTTTTTCTCCTTCGATGCTATAGATACCCTGTAGTACCTCAGCCCATTTGATAGCAGGCTTATTCTCCACTTCGTCGGAGGTGGCATCAGTTGGAAACATTGTGTCGTTACCCTCTTACTATACCAAAGGGATTCATTTCTCCAATGGGCCGAAACCCTCCCCCTTCCCAACCGCGGGCTGTTTCTACGCGACCTCCTGTTTGGTATCGGTGGTATATTGTTGTGTCAACGTTAAGTCTCGTTTGGTGTTGGGGTAGAAACTGAAACTACGCCGATGCCTGAAATGGGACGGCCACTGGGCCGGCGAGGGAGGTGGGCCGTCCCTGGGGGCCCCAATTGGTGCATTCGCTCCCCCTCCATGTGGTGGACTGCACCCCTGATCCCCCAAGTTTGTGCATTCGCCCCCCCCCCCCCCCCCCCCCGCGCTGCTTAAATCATCAAACCCACTACCGACTCACATCCAACACATCAACCAGTATGTCTAAGACCACTTGCTCCACCACTATCTAAACATGTAACAACACCACTAAGGTTGCTTCAGCTGCTTCAAACTCTCAGATGGTCACTACTTTTTACTTTGCCTGCCAATACTATGGGTATTCATGACTATCATTACCACCAAAACCGCCACAGTGGCCAGTTCCACGGGATTTCGAAGCTATTCTATCAGCTTTTACCATTCCTTCCATTCTATTGCGCTCACTATCACCACCACTACTATAACAGAAACTACAACAACAACTACTGCTATTACTACCACTACTTCTGTAGACTAACAGGCGCTACCACTATGAAGATGTTTGTAACTAGGAGAAATTTTGCACGTCTAAAGCATCATTGTGTCTAGTTTCGGATGGTTGTGTGGGTAATCATGGCCATACCCACTATATGAGAGACTCAGAAATGATCACTTTTCTAAAAGTGATCACTGTTAGCGACTATCACTTTTAAGGTGCCAAGGCTCTCAGTGATTTGTGATAACTGATCACTAGGCTATTGTGGTCTTAAAGTGATCAGTGAACTTTTCGAAAAGTGATCACCTTTAAGATGACTAGACTCGAAGCATTCAGTTATCACTGAAAACTTGGAGCCTAGGTGGCTTAAAATGTATCACTAACGTGGTCACTTTTGAATCGCCTGTTTAATGTGTTTGTCGTATGACTGGGGAACATCATTTGAAATGTATCATTTTGGAATATTTACACAAAACTACTTGAACATTACTAAATACTGGGTCTGCAGTATGACTGAGGATTATCATCATTATTTCATTTGTCGTGTAACATGCACGGCATATTTCCACAAACCTAACTATCACTAAACTGTCGGTCTCCTTAACTCTGGAACTGTAGTATGGTTCTGTTGTATCTTTTGTTTGTAACATACCTGGTTTTTTACAAACTGTAGTATGGCTGTGTTGTATATTTTGTTTGTAACATACCTGGTATTTTTACAAACAACTTAATCATAACCAAATTGTATGGCTGGAAAGTATCAATCGCGATATAACATACTTGGTGTATTTGCATAAAAAAAACTTAACAATCACTAAATTGTCGGTCTTTTTAATTCTGGGTTGTAGTGTGAATGAGCAATATCATTTAGTATATTTTCACAAAAAAACTTGAGCATAACTGAATGGTCGGTCTCCTTAATGCTGGATTTGTAGTATGACTGGACAATATCATTGGTAATGTAACATACTTGGTGTATTTTCAGACATAACTTAACCAGCAGTAAAATGTCGGTCTAAATAAAACTGGTTTCATAGTATGACTGGGCAAAACCATTATATACAGTTAAAACTACAAGTCCTGTCATGAAATGCGCACAAATACCACGTTGATATGCGCATTAATGTACGCGTTATGGCCCAAGTAAAGCTATCAAATTCTGCACATATGGCCTGTGCACAAGCAATGTTTCAGCCAATGGACCTCCGGGTAACCCGGAGGTCCATTGGCAGAAACATTGCATGTGTTTGCTATGAGTAACCAAGAGAACCTGCCGTGCTTTGGATGCCATTTGATATGGCAATTGCGCACAATTCCAACGCGCAATTAAGCCTAGATAAGCGCACTATTCGTGACAGGACTTCTAGTTTTAACTGTACTTGGTATATTTCCACAAACAACTTCCCCATCACTAAAGCATTGGTCACATAATGCTGGATTTGAAGTATGGCTGTGATGTAGCATTCGTGATGTAGCATACTTCAGATATTTCCAAAAACGACTTAACAATCACCAAATTGTCAGCCACCTTAATATTGGGCTCTGCTGTATGACTGGAAAAAATTATTAATGACTTTGGATGGTGGGCGGCGGTTGTGCGAACTGTCTAAGATGTATACAAACTCATTGGAGTAGATGTGAAGCACTTTTTATCATATTTATTATTTTTGTTCACTGAATCCTTTCTCATCGTTCATCTCATGCTATTAGCTCCTTGTGGTATTAAACTTCTCGGAGTCTAATCCATACTAAAAGCATGTTCACCCCCCCCCCCCCCCCCCCCCTCAACTGGTACTTTATTTGCCCAGAGAGAAGGCTCGTGGAGAATTGAGCTCTTGCATACAACAGAATTCACCTTTAGTTGCATTCTGTTTTACAATTCCTATGGCTTCGGCTCCTCAACATTCTAACTCTGATCAAGCTTCGCTCAAGCAGAGTTACAGCGGTTGAAGACATGTGCACCATCGACGTGCAGTACGCCTTAGTACAAGGCCTCATCGTGCCCCCATGTAGGCAATGGGGATCAAATTTGGGACCTTTAGCATAGAAGTCCAACAGTCTACCGCTGAACCACCACACGCCCTGATTGGGTTGTTTACTCAGTTGACAATATTACAAATTTTTCTTCAATGCTTTGATTAAAAGAAAATATGAAATGCCTCTTCCAGCTTCGTACTGGTGGTCTGCACTTTAAAAATTTGTTATTATTATGAAATGCAGTTGGTGGGAGGTAACAAAACAGCTGGTGACAGTAAATGCCGTGAGTGCAGAATAAAGACTGACTCCGCAACAACAAGGTACAAGAACAGTCGTGAAAAGGCATGTACTTTTCAACCGGGTTTGTGGGTGTGACAGCTATGTCATCATTTTCGGGTAGTAAAGTGAGGGTAAAATAAGCGTCAAAATCATTCAACTAGAAAAAATAACACCACATCATGTTTATTGTTATTTTTCTCTTCTAAAATCCAAATCAACTTTTTTTCATACAAGACATTCCATGTTCTCTGAGTAAGCATATACAAATAATGTTTCACCTATTTTTCAGAACCCCTGCTCTTCAGATCCTCAGGGTATTTAATCTTGAAGAAAAACAACAGACCCCATCAAGAGATCCGCCCAAAGAAGCAAACTAGGTTTCAAAGTGATCTGATCTTAAATATGTCTTGATGGGTGTGCCTAATGGAAATATTGATGCGTAACTAAACTAAGTTCAAAGGTCATCATTGCCAACGGCAACATTTTTTGATGGGAGAAAATCATTAGCTCATATCTAGAGTTCATCCCTAACAAGCACCCCAAGATTCAAGGCAATCTATCATAAATGTGCTGTGTAGGATGTGCCAAAAGGAAATATAAGCACTAAGTTCATCAAAGGTCATTGCCAATGCCAACGCTTCTGGCGGAAATGGAATAAAATAAATCGATAGCTCCCATCTCGTGATATCCCCAAACAAGTGTACAGAATTTCAAAGCAATCTTATCAATGTGCCCTATTGGGTGTGCCGAAGGTAAAATTTTGATGCCTGATTGAACTAAGTTCAAAGGTCATTACCAATGGGAACTTTTTTATAGAAATGGAAGAAAATCGTTGATTATGATCTAGATGTCGCCCATATAATATTAGATATTAATGCGATCTGATCAAAAATGTGTCCTGTGTGGTGTGCCAGAGAAAACTTTTGATGCCCAACTAAACTAAGTTCAAATCTTATTGCCAATGGCAATGTTTTTGATGGAAATGGCAGAAAATCGATAGTTCTATATGTCACCCCAAGCAAGCATACCAAGTTTGAAGGTGATCCAATCATAAATGTGTCCAGCAGGGAGTGCCAGAGGGAATTATTGATGCTTAACTGCAATAAGTTCACCAATGGTTATTGCCAACAGCGGCTGTTTTTGATGGAAATGGTAGAAAATCGATCATAAATATGCCCTGTAGGGCATGACAAAAGATTATATTGATGCCTGACTAAATTAAATTCAAAGGTTGTTGCCAAAAGCAACATTTTATAATGGAAATGGAAGGATATTGATAGCTCCCATCTAGAGGGAACCAGAAAAATGCAAAATATGTTTCAAAGCGCTCTGATCATAAATGTGCCCTGTAGGGTGTTCCAAAACGAAAATATAGATGCCTAACTAAAATTAGTTCTATGATAGTTGCCAACAGCAACATTTTTTGATGAAAATGACAGAAAGTCGATAGCTCCATCTAGATATCACCCCAAACAACCATACCAAGTTTCAAAGCAATCAGATCAAAAATGCACCATGTGCAGAGTGCCAAAGGAAATTGTGAATGTACACCTTACATGAAATGAATGTAGTTCATTTTTAGTTCAACTTGATGAAGTCAAGCTGAGCTATTGCCGTGAGTTCTTGTTCATTGGTATACATACGTATATACATACATGTGTACATATGGACGAATGTACATATGTTTGCCGATGTGCCAAAGAGAAATATTGATACTAAACTAAGTTCAAAGGTCATTGCCAATGACAATGTTTTTTGACTGAAATGGAAGAAAATTGATAGCTCCCATCTAGAAGTCACCCAAAAACAAGCATACCCAGTTTTGAAGTGATCTGATCACAAATGTGCCAAGTAGGATCTGCCAAAAGTATGTACTGATGTCAAGCTTAACTAAGTTCAAATGTTGTTGCCAACGGCGACATTTTTCTATGGAAATAGAAATTGATACCTCCCATCTTGAGGTCACCCAAAGCAAGCATGCTAGGTATGAATTTGAAAACGATCTGATCATAAATGTTCCCTGTTGGGTGTATCAAACTGAAATACTGGTTCCTAACTAAACAAAGTTCAAAGGCCGTTGCCAATGTCAATTTTGTTAAGGAAATAGAAGAAAATCGATAGCTCCCATGTAGATGCCACGCCAAACAAGCATGTCCAGTTACAAAGTGATCCAATCATAAATGTGCCCTGCAGCATGTGCCAAAAGTTAACATTGATGCATAACTGCACTAAGTTCAATATTTATTTATTTATTTATTGGTGTTTAAGGTCACATACTTATGCACAATGGCTAATCGTGACCGTGACAGTTTTACGGGTGGAGGAAGCCGGAGTACCCGGAGAGAACCACCGAGCAACGACGAGCAGCTGTCAGCTCTCCAACATCGTAACTCTGAACTCTGCACAGCAGCACAGGCAGGGTTAGATTGGTTGAAGACATGCGCACCATCGACGTGCAGTACGCCTCAGCACACAGCGTCATCGTGCCCCATGTAGGCAATCAGAGTGAAGTGTCTTGCCCAAGGACACAACGCGGTTGCCGCAGGTGGGATTCAAACCGAGGACCTCTCGGTTTGCAGCCTGCACCTCTACCAACTGAGCCACCGCGCCCCCACTAAGTTCAATAAAGGTCATAGCCAATGTTAACATTTTTGGTGGAAATGGAACAAAATGGAAAACAAGCACACCAAGTTTAGAAGTGATCTGATCACAAATGTTGGTGGATAAAAGGAATATACTGATGCCAGACTAAACTAAGTTCAAAAGGCATTGCCAATGGCAACATTTTTTCTGGAAAGTTAAACAGAATAGCGGTCCCCCCCCCCCAACAAGCATACCAAGTTTTAAAGTGATCTGTTCATAAATGTACCATATAGTGTGAGCCAAAAGAATATATTTATGCCTAACTAAACTAAGTTCTAAAGTTGTTGCCAACGGCAACATTTTTCGACGGAAATAGAAGAAAATCGATAGCTCCCATGTAGAGGTCACCCCAAACAAGAATATGTCAGATTTGAAAGAGATCCAATCACAAATATACCCTGCAGGGTGTTCCAAATAGAAATACAGATGCCTAACTAAATTATGTTCAAAGGTCGTTACCAACAGTATGGTTTTTGGGTGCAAATAGAAGAAAGTCGATAGCTACCATCTAGATGTAACCCCAAACAAGCATACCATGTTTCAAAGCGATCTGATCATAAATGCACCATTTGTGGTGTTCCAAAGTAAAAATGTGGATGTACATCCTCCAACCTGATGAAGTCAAGCTGAGCCATTGCTGTCATTTCTTGTCCATTGGCATACATATGTGCATACATACATACATACATACATACATCCGTATGTATGAACATGCATACATATGTACGCACATTTGACGATGGACAAGAAGTGACGCCAATAGCTCAGCTTGACTTCGTCAAGTTGAGATAACAAGAGGCCCCAAGGGGCCTGAGGGCGCTCACCTGACATGGTAGCCTAAATATCAACCCAGAGAATTGATTTCAACAAGTTGCATCTACTCCTCCTAAGAAAAGCTTATATCAAATATCCAAAGATTCTGACCAGTGGATCTAAAAAAAAAAGAAGATTTTTAAAGAATATTCCTCACATTGAACTAAGTTATAATTCGGGCTCCCACAGGGACTTGGCTTTAACAAACTTGAATCTCACCCCCATAAGGATGCTGCACACCAAATATCAAAACATTCTGACTGCTGGATCTGAAGAAGAAGATTTTTAAAGAAAATTCCTCATTTTGAACTAAGTTACAATTCAAGCTCCCACAGTGAGTCCAAATATGGACCTAGGGACTTGGCTTGAACAAACTTGAATCACACCCCTGTAAGCACAGTGCATACCCAATATCAAAAGATTCTGCCTGCTGGATCTTGATAAGAAGATTTTGAAAGAAATTTGCCTGAAATGCACTAAGTTCGAATTTGAGCTTCTATAGTGAGCCCAAATATGAATCTAGGGAGCCGATTTGAACAAACTTGAATCAGATCCACCCCACAATGTTGCATACCAAATATCAAAAGATTCTGCCTGCTGAATCTGGAGAAGAAGATTTTTTAAGAAATTTGCCTGAAATGCACTAAGTTCGAGTTCGGGCTTCTATAGTGAGCCCAAATATGAATCCAGGGGGCCGATTTGAACAAACTTGAATCAGATCCACCCCTCAATGTTGCATACCAAATATCAAAAGATTCTGCCTGCTGGATCTGGAGAAGAAGATTTTTTAAGAAATTTGCCTGAAATGCACTAAGTTTGAATTCGAGCTTCTATGCTGAGCCCAAATATAAACCCAGGGAGCCGATTTGAACAAACTTGAATCAGATCCACCCCACAATGTTGCATACCAAATATCAAAAGATTCTGCCTGCTTGATCTGGAGAAGATTTTTTAAGAAATTTGCCTGAAATGCACTAAGTTTGAATTCAGGCTTCTATAGTGAGCCCAAATATGAATCCAGGGGGCCGATTTGACCAAACTTGAATCAGATCCACCCCACAATGTTGCATACCAAATATCAAAAGATTCTGACTGCTGGATCTGGAGAAGAAGATTTTCTAAGAAATTTGCCTGAAATGCACTAAGTTCGAATTCGAGCTTCTATACTGAGCCCAAATATAAACCAAGGGGGCCGATTTGAACAAATTTGAATCAGATCCACCCCACAATGTTGCATACCAAATATCAAAAGATTCTGACTGCTGGATCTGGAGAAGAAGATTTTTTAAGAAATTTGCCTGAAATGCACCAAGTTCGAATTCAGGCTTCTATAGTGAGCCCAAATATGAATCCAGGGGGCCGAATTGGACAAACTTGAATCAGATCCACCCCACAATGTTGCATACCAAATATCAAAAGATTCTGCCTGCTGGATCTGGAGAAGAAGATTTTTTAAGAAATTTGCCTGAAATGCACTAAGTTCGAATTCGGGCTTCTATATAGTGAGCCCAAATATGAATCCAGGGGGCTGATTTGAACAAACTTGAATCAGATCCACCCCACAATGTTGCATACCAAATATCAAAAGATTCTGCCTGCTGGATCTGGAGAAGATTTTTTAAGAAATTTGCCTGAAATGCACGAAGTTCGAATTCGAGCTTCTATACTGAGTCCAAAAATACACCCAGGGGGCCGATTTGAACAAACTTGAATCAGATCCACCCCACAATGTTGCATACCAAATATCAAAAGATTCTGCCTGCTGGATCTGGAGAAGAAGATTTTTTAAGAAATTTGTCTGAAATGCACCAAGTTCGAATTCAGGCTTCTATAGTGAGCCCAAATATGAATCCAGGGGGCTGAATTGGACAAACTTGAATCAGATCCACCCCACAATGTTGCATACCAAATATCAAAAGATTTTGCCTGCTGGATCTGGAGAAGAAGATTTTTTAAGAAATTTGCCTGAAATGCACCAAGTTCGAATTCGAGCTTCTGTACTGAGCCCAAATATAAACCCAGGGGGCCGATTTGAACAAACTTGAATCAGATCCACCTCACAATGTTGCATTCCAAATATCAAAAGATTCTGCCTGCTGGATCTGGAGAAGATTTTTAAGAAATTTGCCTGAAATGCACCAAGTTCAAATTCGGGCTTCTATAGTGAGCCCAAATATGAATCCAGGGAGCCGATTTGAACAAACTTCAATCAGATCCACCCCACAATGTTGCATACCAAATATCAAAAGATTCTGCCTGCTGGATCTGGAGAAGATTTTTTAAGAAATTTGCCTGAAATGCACTAAGTTCGAAATCGGGCTCCTATACTGAGCCCAAATATGAACCCAGGGGGCCGATTTGAACAAACTTGAATCAGATCCACCCTACAATGATGCATACCAAATATCAAAAGATTCTGCCTGCTGGATCTGGAGAAGAAGATTTTTTAATCTTTTTCCCATTGCCTGCAGTGTTAAAAAGTGCTGGCTCAGCACTTTTTCAAAGTCCTGAAAAAAGTACCTTATGATCAAACCGATAGGGATTTTTTTTAACCATTCTATTCTACTGGATAAAAGTAAGCTTTATACAAAATAAGAATTTTCTGTGCCGTGTAGTTTTGGAGATATGGCAGTTTTAAGGTTTTTCCTATTTTTAGCTCCTGAGGTTCCCATGGGGCAATGAGAAATTTTTTTTTTGTATCAATCAACTACTTATGACCCATTATCATCTCATATCAAATTTGGTTCAAATCGACCTGACAGTTCTGAAAATAGAAATTTTAGGCGTGGCCAAAATTTTTGCCCCTCCCATAACGAAGGCAAATAATGCCCGACAAACTTCTCTTGAACAAATTTGAGTCTACACCTCTAAAGGAAGCTGCATACTAAATATCAAGTCTCTGCTATTGCTGGTTCTTGAGAAAAAGATTTTTTAAGAATTGGAGCATTTTTGCCCCATCCCTCTGCTCAATATGAGCCGAAACCTAACTTGACAAAAAATCAAAATGCCCTTATATAACCCCTACTCACATGAAATTTCATTAATATGTGGCCAGTGGTTTGGGAGAAAAAGGCCCAAACACCACCTTCATGACGGACGACGGACGAAAAGTGATCAGAAAAGCTCACCCTGACTTTCAGTCAGGTGAGCTAAAAATGAAGCATATTTAATGAAATAGCTAGATTGTGGATGCTATCTTCGACAACCATCTTGAATCCACAAGTCAAATTTTACTTGCACAAAACAAGACCTAAATCATCTTTTGACACATTTTGGAAAACAACTGCACTATTTGGCATATGCTTCACTGCATGGAATCAAATTTTCTTGAAATCTTCTGTCTTATGCTTTTTCTTTCGTTGAATAACTTGATTCTTGTTTTTTCTGCATGCAGTTTGCTTGCTGCACTGTTTTAGGCAAACTGGACAGGCGGTTTCAATAAATCTTATTATTTCATTTCTACCTAAATAATTTGAAAAGATAAAAAAAAAGATAAATATATTAGAATATGTTTTCATATCTGAACGAATTCGAACATATTATGTTAAGAGGATGCAGGACTTTAGATTACCCCAATTTCACACTATTTACAAATTAGAGAAGGGGGTAAAGACATCACAAGAAATATATAAGTTCTCTTTGCCTATTCTACATTTGACACTAACTTCCATCATAATATGGCCATAGAAACACAAAGAAAGGCAGGTAATATAACATAACACGATAACGATGTTATTTCTAGTTTTAATGCGCCATAATTAGAGCAAAAGAGAGTGCCCAAAATAAATGAATTCAGAGTTCTGTGTAAATCCAGCCTAACTTTGTGAAAAAATTCAGGAAATGTTCCTTAAAATAAAAAAAAATGGCTAGAAAGAAATAACCCCGAGAAGTTTTTACCAAAATGTTTGGAAAAAAACATAGAACATGTGGAAACTGAAATTTTCCATTGAACCTCTGCCATGTGGTAGACACCACTGCCTAAAAAATTTTGACAATAAACTGCCATATCGTTTTGCTTTTTGTTTTGATTAAGAAAGTTTAGCAGAGGTCAACCCCATACAGTTCAGAACAACAGGTATGGAGGCACAAGTGACTCCATGAATGAAAAATGAAAACTACATAATGTGAATGAACACTTCGCAGACAAACTGACGAAAATGATTTGACTGATTTATTTATTGGTGTTTAAGGTCACATACTTATGCACAATGGCTAATCATGACCGTAGCAGTTTTACAGGCGAAGGAGGCCGGAGTACCCGGAGCATCAACCGGAGCATAACCTTCATATAGAAGTTATGTAACAAAAACTAATTCTACCTAATTTTGAAACAAAATGGCCACCGGCAGCCGTCTTCAATTTTGGACCGCATCCCAAAACACTCATTCTCATCCCAAGGTGATAACAAAGATATCCAAGAAGTTTCGTAAAGATCGGTTCATAAATACGACCCCTAGCCCGAGCCATATTGACATGTGTACTTACTACTGTGTGTAAGTAGCACTGAAAAAATCAAAGTTCATCCAATTCTTAGAGAACAAAACCCACATTATATGTGATGTATTCCATGTTATTAAACATTCCAACAAAAATTTATTCAAATCAGAACTTTCATACAGAAGTTATGTACAAAAAACGTATTGCACTAACTAAAGTACAAAATAGCTGCTGATGGCCATCTTGAATTTTAGACCGCACCTCAAAACACTGGTTTTCGTTCCATGGTGATAACAAAGGTACTCAAAAAGTTTCGTAAAGATCGGTTCATAAATACGGCCTCTAGCCTGAGCATTTGCACTTACAGTGCTGAAAATAACACTAAATAAATCAAAGTTAGTCTAATTTGCATAATTTACACACAACAAAAAACCCGTATTATATATGATGAATCCCATGGTACTAAACATTCATACAAAAAATTATTCAAATCAGAGGTTTCATACAGTTAAAACTAGAAGTCCTGTCACGAATTGTGCGCTTATCTAGGCTTAATTGCGCGTTGGAATTGCGCGCAATTGCCATATTGAATGGCTTCCAAAGCACGGCAGGTTCTCCTGGTTACTCATAGCAAACACATGCAATGTTTCTGCCAATGGACCTCCGGGTTACCCGGAGGTCCATTGGCTGAAACATTGCTTGTGCACAGACCATATTTACAGAATTTGATAGTTTTACTTGGGCCATAACGCGCACATTAACGCGCATATCAACGTGCTATTTCTGCACATTTCATGACAGGACTTCTAGTTTTAACTGTATGGAAGTTCTGTGCAAAAATCTGACTGCACCTAATTTTGTACAAAATGGCTGCCAGCCACCATCTTCAATTTCGGACCAGACCCACAAACACTCGTAATCATCCCACGGTGATAACAAAGGTACCCAAGAAGTTTCATAAAGATTGGCTTATAAATACGGCCTCTAGTCCGAGCCGTATTGACGGTGCGACGGATGGACAGACAGACAGATGGACGGACAGACGATGGGCCATGATAATACCTCAAATTGGCTTCACCAAAGTTGAGCTAAAATGTAATTGATTGGTTAACCGTTACTTTTGAACTACGGTATTATATGGTTAAGAAAGGAACAAACATGATCCAAAACAGGCAATCATTGTCACACTGGCTCACATCAGTTATATGAGACAGAGTAATGCAAGCCAGTTACATGCTGGCATACTTGTTCACTTGCAAGATCATTATACTCTATCAGTAGCTGGAAATGGTCATTCTTAACCCTTCACCAATGCAGGTAGCAGACGATTCTAGCACAAGAAATTCTTGAATTACTAAAGATTTTCAATGTTTGTGTCAAAAACATAGCTTATGACCCCTCATTGAAACAAGCTCAACGTGAGCGATCCAAATAGGGGTCATAAGCTATGTTTTGAGACAAAAATTTAAAACATAAGAAAATTTGAAAGGTCATTTTTGAATATTGCGCTGAACGGATTTGCCCATTACATTGAGTAAAGTTTTAATTATATAAATCATCAAGGGTATGGCTGTTATTCAGCTACCTATTAGGGCAAGTAATTAATCGCTTAACCAAGGTTAATCCATGCAATAAATCGATCCAGACAACCCTTTAATAGTTTCAGCTCTAAAATTAATCTAATTTTATTAAATTTTATCTGATGAAAAAATGCTTTTATTTTTTGCGGGAATGGTAAATGGGTCTCCTTAAGTATTTGTGGGACTATCACGGGAACGAAACGACTGTTACTGCATGTTATTGCAATTTCCGAAGCCATGTTATTGCTAATTATATACTAAGTCACTTCATATCAAGGATTAAGGAATTAGAGAATCACTGACAATGATGTTTTCTGAACATAGCTGTTGGCTGGTATACGTTATTGGTGATTATATATGAAGACACTTCCGATCCAAGATTAAGGAGAACAGAGGATCAACTATGGACATGTCATCTGAATAAAACTGTCAGGTGGTATACATTGATTTATCTTTTTTTTTGGCCTTAACAGCACTTTTAACAGCCTGAGTCACCTCATGTTGGACAGTTTTACAGGTGGAAGAAGCCAGAGAGAACCACCAAGCATTGGCCACCAACTGTCAGACTCCCCAGTGGGAAATAGGGATTAAATGACTTGCCCAAGGACACAATGGGGTTGCTGTTGGCGGGATTCAAGCCACAGACCTCTCGGCATGCAGTCTGCATCTCTATCTAATGAGCTACAGCATTCCAAGGCGGGTTACATTATTGCTGATTATACACTAAGCCACTTCAGGTTCTGGATTAAAGAGACCAGAGAATCAGCCCTGGGTATGTTCCTTGAATAAAACTGTAAGTGGTTACATTATTGCTGATTATATACTAAAATACTACAAAGCCAGAATTAAGAAGACCAAACAATCAGTCATAGGTATGTTGCTTGAATAGAGCTGTAAGTGGTAACATTATTGCTGATTATATACTAAAATACTACAGATCCAGGACTAAGAAGACCAAAGAATCAGTCATGGGTATGTTGCTTGAATAGAACTGTAAGTGGTTCCATTATTCCTGATTATACACTAAATTATATACTAAAATACTATAGATTCAGGACTAAGGAGACCAGAGAATATGTCTTTAGTATGTTGTTTGAATAGAACAGTCAGCTGGTTTACATGATTACTGATTATATAGTAAGACACTTCACATCCAGCATTAAGGAGATCAGAGAATCAGTCATGGACATGTTGTTTGAATAGAACTGTCAGTTGGTTAAGACTATTGCTGATTATATACGAAAATACTACAGATCCAGTATTAAAAAGACCACAGAATTAGTTATGTGCATGTTGTTTGAATAAGACTGTCGGGTGGTTTACATCATTGCTGATAATATACTAAAATACTACATATCCAGGATTGTGGAGAGCAAAGAAATAGTCATGGGTATGTGTCTTGAAGAGAACTGTAAGTGGTTCCATTATTGCTGATTATGCTGTTTGAGTTGAACCTTAATTGGTTTATATTTTGCTGATTATATACTAAAATACTACAAATCCAGGATTAAGGAGACCAAAGAATCAGTCATGGGTATGTTGCTTGAATAGAGCTGTAAATGGTAACATTATTGCTGATTGTATACTAAAATACTACAGATCCAGGACTAAGAAGACCAAAGAATCAGTCATGGTTATGCTGTTCGAATAGAACTGTAACTGGTTTATACTTTGCTGATTATATACTAAAATACTACAAATCCAGGATTAAGGCAACCAGAGAATCGGTCATTTGTATGTTGTTTGAATAGAACTGTCTGATGGTTTACATTATTGCTGATTATATGCTAAAATACTACATATCCAGGATTAAGGAAACCAGAGAATCAGTCATGGGTATGTTGTTCAGATAGAACCTTAATTGGTACATATTTTGCTGATTATATACTAAAATACTACAAATCAAGGATTAAGGAGACCAAACAATGAACCATGGGTCTGTTGCTTGAATAGAACTGTAAGTGGTTACATTACTGCTGAATATATACTAAAATACTACAGATCCAGGATTAAGGAAACCAGAGAATCAGTCATGGCTATGTTGTTCGAATAGAACCTTAATTGGTTTATATTTGCTGTTTATGTACTAAAATACTACAAATCCAAAATTAAGGAGACCAAAGAATCAGTCATGGGTCTGTTGCTGGAATAGGACTGTAAGTGGTTACATTACTGCTGAATATATACTAAAATACTACAGAGCCAGGATTAAAGAGACCAGAGAATCGGTCATTTGTATGTTGTTTGAATAGAACTGTCTGATGGTTTACATTATTGCTGATTATATGCTAAAATACTACAGATCCAGGATTAAGCAAAACAGTGTATCAGTCATGGGTATGTTGTTCGAATAGAACCTTAATTGGTTTATATTTTGATGATTATATACTAAAATACTACAAATCTAGGATTAAGGAGACCAAAGAATCAGTCTTGGGACTGTTGCTTGAATAGAACAGTATGTGGTTACATAACTGCTGAATATATACTAAAATACTACAAATCTAGGACTAAGGAGACCAGAGAATCAGTCATGGGTATGTTGTTTGAATAGAACTGTAACTGGTTTATATTTTGCTGATTATATACTAAAATGCTACAAATCAAGGATTAAGGAGACCAATGAATCAGTCATGGGAATGCTGCTTGAAAACAACTGTAAGTGGTTACATTATTCCTGATTATATACTAAAATACTACACATCCAGAACTAAGGAGACCAGAGAATCAGTCATGGGTATGCTGTTCGAATAGAACCTTAAATGGTTTATATTTTGCTGATTATATACTAAAATACTACAAATCCAGGATTAGCGAGACCAAAGAATCAGTCATGGGTCTGTTGTTTGTATAGAACAGTAAGTGGTTAAATTATTGCTGAATATATACTAAAATACTACAGATCCAGGATTAAGGAGACCAGAAAAATCAGTCATGGATATGTTGTTTGTATAGAACTGTCAGTTGGTTTTGACTACTGCTGTTTATATACTAACACAATTCAGATCCAGGATTAAGGAGACCAGAAGATCAGTCACTGGGATGTTGCTTGAATAAAACTGTAAATGGGAAACATTGTTGCTAAATTTATACTAAAATACTACAAATCCAGGCTTAAGGAGACCAGAAGATCAGTCATTGTTATGTTGCATGAATAAAACTGTAAATGTGTTACATTGTTGCTGAATATATACTAAAATACTACAAATCTAGGATTAAGGAGACCAGAAGATCAGTCATTGGTATGTTGCTTGAATAAAACTGTAAATGGGTTACATTGTTGCTGATTATATCCTAAAATACTACAAAGCCAGGATTAAGGAGACCAAAGAATCAGTCATGGGTATGTCGCTTGAACAGAAATGGAAGTGGTTCATATTTTGCTGATTATATACTAAAATACTACAAAGCCAGGATTAAGGAGACCAAAGAATCAGTCATGGGTATGTTGCTTGAACAGAACTGTAACTGGTTCATATTTTGCTGATTATATACTAAAATACTACAGATACAGGATTAAGGAGACCAGGGAATCTAACAGGTTTACATTTTGCTGATTATATACTAAAATACTCCAAATCCAGGATTAAGGAGACCAAAGAATCAGTCATGGGTATGTATCTTGAATAGAACTGTAACTATACATTATTGGTGATTATATACTAAAATACTACAGATCCAGGATTAAGGATACCAGAGAATCAGTAATGGATATGCTGTTCGAAAAGAACTGTAACTGGTTTATATTTTGCTGATTATATACTAAAATACTACAGATCCAGGATTAGGGAGGACAAAGAATCAGTCATTGGTCTGTTACATGAATAGAGCTGTAAGTGGTTACATTATTGCTGATTATATACTAAAATACTACAGATCCAGGACTAAAAGAATCTGTCACTGATATGCTGTTTGAATAGAACAGTCAAGTGGTTTACATAATTACTGATTATATAGTAAGACTCTTCACAACCAGGATTAAGGAGACCAGAAAGTCAGCCATGGATATGTTGTTTGAATAGAACTGTCAGCTGGTTTAGACTATTGCTGATTATATACGGAAATACTACAGATCCAGGATTAAAAAGACCAGAGAATTAGTTATGTGTATGTTGTTTGAATAGAACTGTCAGGTGGTTTACATCATTGCTGATTATATACTAAAATATTATAGATCCAGGATTAAGGTGACCAGAGAATCAGTCACAGGTATGCTGTTCGAATCGAACCTTAATTGATTTATATTTTGCTGATTATATACTAAAATACTACAAATCCAGGATTAAGGAGACCAAAGAATCAGTCATGGGTATGTTGCTTGAAAACAACTGTAAGTGGTTACATTATTGCTGAATATATGCTTAAATACTACAGATCCAGGATTAAGGAGACCAGAGAATCGGTCATTGGTCTGTTGTAAGAATAGAACTGTCTGATGGTTTACATTATTGCTGATTATATTCTAAAATACTACAGATCAAGGATTAAGGAGACTAGAGATTCCGCCATGTGTATGCTGATTTAATAGAACTCTCATCAGTTGGTTTAGACTATTTCTGATTATATACTAGCACACTTCAGGTCCAGGATTAAGGAGACCAGAAGATCAGTCAAGAGAATATTGTTTCAATAGAACAGAACTATGAGGTGTTATTCCTGATTGCATATTGCAGACAATCAGTTATGGGTATTTTGTTTGAATAGAACCAGTAGGTGGTTTACATTATTGCTGATTATATACTCAAGACACTTCAGCAGATCAAGTATTAAGGAGAACTGAGAATCAGCCATGGGTATGTTGTGTGAATAGAACTTTAAGTGGATACATTATTGCTGATTATAAACTAAAATACTACAGATAGAGGATTAAGGAGACCAGAGAATAAGTCAGGGGTGTGCTGTTAGACCAGAACTGTAACTGGTTTACATTATTGCTGATTATATACTCAAGACACTTCAGCAGATCGAGTATTAAGGAGAACAGAGAATCAGTCATGGATATGAAATGGAACTGTCAGTTGGTTTACATTATAACTGATTATATATAGTAAGACACTTCACATCCAGGATTAAGGAGACCAGAGGATTAGCCATGTGTATGTTGTTTGAATAGAACTGTGAGGTGGTTTACATTATTGCTGATTATATCCTAATACACTTCAGATCCAGGATTAAGGAGACCATAGAATCAGTCATGGGTATTTTGTTTGAATAGAATAGAACTGTAAATGGTTTACATTATTGCTGATTATATACTAACAAACTACAGATCTAGGATTAAGGAGACCAGAAGATCAGTCATTTGTATGTTGTTTGAATAAAACTGTAAATGGGCTACCTTGCTGCTGATTATATACTAAAATACTACAAAGCCAGGATTAAGGAGATCAAAGAATCAGTCATGGGTATGTTGCTTGAATAGAACTGTGAGTAGTTACATTATTGTTGATTGTATACTAAAATACTACAGATCCAGGATTAAGGAGACCAGGGAATCAGTCATGGATATGTTGTTTGAATAGAACTGTAACTGGTTTATATTCTGCTGATTATATACTACGATACTACAAATCCTGGATTAAGGAGACCAAAGAATCAGTCATGTGCATGTTGCTTGAATAGAACTGTAAGTGGTTACATTATGGATGATTATATACTAAACTACTACAGATCCAGCATTAAGGAGACACAGGAATCAGTCATGGGTATGCCGTTCGGACAGAACTGTAAGTGGTTTATATTTTGCTGATTATATACTAAAATACTACAAATCCAGAATTAAGGAGACCAAAGAGTCAGTCATGGGTATGTTGCTTGAATAGAACTGTAAGTGGTTACATTATTGATGATTATATACTAAACTACTACATATCTAGGAGTAAGGAGACACGGGAATCAGTCATGGGTATGCTGTTTGAATAGAAGTGTAAGTGGTTTATATTTTGCTGGAGGATTAAGGAGACCAGAGGATTAGCCATGTGTATGTTGTTTGAATAAAACTGTGAGGTGGTTTACATTATTGCTGATTACATCCTAATACACTTCAGATCCAGGATTAAGGAGACCATAGAATCAGTCATTGGTATGTTGTTTGAATAAAACCGTAAATGGGTTACATTGTTGCTGATTATATACTAAAATACTACAAAGCCAGGATTAAGGAGATCAAAGAATCAGTCATGGGTATGTTGCTTGAACAGAATTGTGAGAAGTTACATTATTGCTGATTGTATACTAAAATACTACAGATCCAGGATTAAGGAGACCAGGGAATCAGTCATGGATATTTTGTTTGAATAGAACTGTAACTGGTTTATATTTTGCTGATTAAATACTATGATACTACAAATACTGGATTAAGGAGACCAAAGAATCAGTCATGTGCATGTTGCTTGAATAGAACTACAAATCCTGGATTAAGGAGACCAAAGAATTAGTCATGTGCATGTTGCTTTGAATAGAACTGTAAGTGGTTACATTATGGATGATTATATACTAAACTACTACAGATCCAGGATTAAGGAGACACGGGAATCAGTCATGGGTATGCTGTTCGAATAGAACTGTAAGTGGTTTATATTTTGCTGATTATATACTAAAATACTACAAGTCCAGTATTAAGGAGACCCAAGAATCACCCATGGGTATGTTGCTTGAATAAAACTGTAAGTGGTTACATTACTGCTGATTATATATACTAAAATACTACAGATCCAGTATTAAGGAGACCCAAGAATCAGCCATGGGTATGTTGCTTGAATAGAACTGTAAGTGGTTACATTATTGCCGATTACATACTAAAATACTACAGATCTAGGATTAAGGAGACCAGAGAATTAGTCATGGGTATTTTGTTTTAATAGAACTGTCAGGAGTTTTAGATTATAGCTGATTATATACTCAGACATTTCAGATCCAGGATATAAGAGGCCAGAGAATCAGTCAAGAGAATATTGTTTGAATAGAACTGTGAGGTGTTTACATTATTGCTCATTGCATATTGCAGACAATCAGTTATGGGTATTTTGTAGGAAAAGAGGATCAGTTGTGCATATCAAATGGAACTGTCAAGTGGTTTACATTTTTACTGATTATATAGTAAGACACTTCACATCCAGGATTATGGAGAACAGCAGATTAGCCATGGGTATGTTGTTTGAATAGAACTGTGAGATAGTTTACATTATTATATACTAATACACCTCAGAACCAGGATTAAGGAGACCAGAAAATCAGTCATTGGTATGTTGTTTGAATAGAACTGTCAGGTGGTTCAGACTATTGCTGATTATATACTAACACAATTCTGATCCAGGATTAACGAGACCAGAACATCAGTCATTGGTATGTTGTCTGAATAAAACCATAAATGTTGCTGATTATACATTGTTGCTGATTATACATTAAAATACTACAAATGTGGTTTATACTAATACACCTCAGAACCAGGATTAAAGAGACCAGAGAATCAGTCAGTGGTATGTTGTTTGAATAGAACTGTCATATGGTTTAGACTATTGCTGAATATATACTAACACACTTCAGATCCAGGATCTAGGAGACCAGAGAATCAGTCAATGGTATGTTGCTTGAATAAAACTGTAAATGGGTTGCATTATTGCTGATTATATACTAAATACTACAAATCCAGGATTAAGGAGACCAGAGAATTAGTCACTGGTATGTTTTCTGAATGGAACTGAAAGTGGTTCACATGATTGCTGATTATATACTAAAATACTATAGATCCGGGATTAAGCAAACAAGAGAATGAATCATGTTGTTTGAAAAGATGTCAGGTGGTTTAGATTGTTGCTAATTATTTACTAACACATTTCAGATCCAGGATAAGGGATACCAGAGAATGAGCATGTCATGGGCATGTTGTTTGAATAGAACTGTCAGTTGGTTCAGATTATTGCTGATTGTACATGTATAATAAATTCCTTCAAATGCAGGATTAAGGAGATTAGGGAATCAGTCAGAAAAATATTGGTTGAATAGAGCTATCAGTTTGTATACATTATTGGTGATTATATATGAAGACACTTCAGATCCAGGATTAAGGAGACCAGAGAATCAACCATGGCTATGTCGTTTGAATACAACTGTCAGTTGGTTTAGATAGATTTATTTATTTTGGGGGCTTCAACGGCACTTTTAACAGCCAGGGTCACCTCATGTTGGACAGTTTAACAGGTGGTGGAGGAAACTGAAGAGAACCACTGACCAATGGCCAGCAACTGTCAGACTCCCCAATGTACTAACTCCACACATGCAAGTTTAGCAATGGCTGATGACAAGAGCAACACAGACATGCAGTTATACTAAGACACTTTGGATTTTGGATTAAAGAGCCCATATAATGTGTCCTGTGTATTTTATTTGAATACAACTGTCAGGTGGTTAAGATTATTGCTCATTATATACTAACACACTTCGGATCCAGAATTAAGGAGACCAGCGAATCAGTCATTGGTATGTTGTTTGAATAGAACTGTCACATGGTTCAAATTATTTCTGATAAAATACTAACATACTTCAGATCCAGGATTAAGGAGGATGTTGTTTGAATTGTTTGTTGTTGAATTGTTTACAATGTTGCTGATTATATAATAAGGCACCTCAGATCCAGAATTAAGGAGACAGGGATAATGAGTCATGGATTTGTTGTTTGAATAGAAGTGGCATGTGGTTTACATTATTGTTGATTATTTATTAACACACTTCAGATCCAGGATCCAGGATTAAGAAGACTAGTAAATCAGTTATGGGTATATTATTTGAGGTGGTTTACATTATTGCTGATTATATACTAACACACTTTAAGTTCAATGAAAGTGTCAATGACACTGTAGCTTAACTTGTCTGTGTGTTGCGTTTGATGAAAGGATTATGAAATAAGACAAGAATTGTGATAATTGGGAATATGTTAATTTCCATTCCCTGTATGCTATGCTTTTAATAAAAATAATAAGAGGTGTACACTGTACTAAAGGATGGAGGGGTGGGTTAATATGGCCTCACAGTTAATGTATGTGGCCCTGACAGTTAATGTATGTCAACGAAAGTTACCAAGTTACTGTGAAATTATTCCAAAATGAGTCATCCTATCAGGTTACATTGAAATCCCTTCATAAATATGGCCTGTAGACTGTGCTAAAGGTTTTCTGGCTTCGGGCCTGTGTCGCCATGATGGTTGACCGATTCAAACTAAAAGGGGACGTCCTCATCTCAACATTATACTGAGTCATTCTACTAAGTTACAATGAAATCCCTTCACAAATATGACCTGCAGTCTGTACTAAAGTTTTTCGGGTTTTGGGGGTCGTCATCATGGTTGAATGATCGTGACCAAAAGGGGACGTTGTCATCTGGGCATCATCTGGAGTGATCCTTCGAAGTTACAATGAAATCCCTTTATAAATATGACCAGCAGACTTTGCTCAAGATTTTCAGGCTTCGGGCCCCTGAAGCCGTCACAGTCGACCAAAAGGGGATGTCATCATCTAGGCACTATATGCTGTCAACCTAACAAATTGCAATGAAATTCTTACATAAATACGACCTATAGACTATTCTAAGGGTTTGGGGGTCGGGCAGCCATGTTCTCATCTAGACATTATTTGGAGTCATCCTACCAAGTTAACAATGAAATCTCTTCATAAATATGACCTGTAGACTGTGCTAAAGGTTTTCAGGCTTTTGGCTCGGGCAGCCATCATCGATGAATGATCATGACCAAAAGGGGAGATTCTCATCTGGGCATCATCTGGAGTGATCCCACGAAGTTACAATGAAAACGCTTCATTAATATGACCTGTAGACTGTGCTCAATGTTTTCAGGCTTTGGGCCCCTGTAGCCATCACAGTTGACCAATCACGACCAAAAGGAGATGTCATCATCTAGGCTTTATATGGAGGCAACCTAACAAGTTACGATGAAATTCTTCCATAAATACGACCTATAGACTATGCTAAAGGTTTTTGGACTCGGGCAGCCATCAAGGCTGAACGATCGCGACCAAGCTGGGACGTTCTCATCTAGACATTATTTGGAGTCATCCTACCAAGTAACAATGAAATCCCTTCATAAATATGACCTGTAGACTGTGCTAAAGTTTTTTGGCTTTGAGTCCCTGTAGCTGCCACAGCTGCCCAATCACGCCCAAAAGGGGACGTTCTCATCTAGACATTATATGGTTTCAACCCACCAAGTTACAATGGAATCCCTCCATAAATATGACCTGTAGACTGTGCTAATGGTTTTCGGGTTCTGGGCTTGGGCAGTCGTCACGGTTGACAGATTGCGACCAAATGGGGAAGTTCTCATTCAGACAACATCCTGAGTCATCCTACCAAGTTACACTGAAATCCCTCCATATTGAATATGACCTGCAGAGTGTACTAAAAGTTATTGGGTTTCGGGCTTGGACAGCCATCACGGTTGACAGATCATGACTAAATGGGGAAATTCTCATCTAGACATCACAAGGAGTCATCCTACCAAGTTACAATGAAATCCCTCCATATTAAACATAACCTGCAGACTGTGCTAAAAGATTTTGGGTTTCGGGCTTGGGCAGCCATCACGGTTGACAGATCATGCCCATAAGGTGACGGTCTCATCTAGGCATTATACAGAGGCATTCTACCAAGTTACAATGAAATCCCTTCATAAATACATCCTGTAGACTGTGCTAATAGTTTTCGGGTTTTGGGCTCGGGCAGCCATACCAGTTGACAGGGGGCGTTCTCATCTAGATATGACCCCAAACCTGCATATGAAATTTTGTGATGATCAGACAAGAACTATGGGTGTAGCCTGTACTAAAGGAAAATGTGAACAGACTCACAGACTTCCGCATACGTGATGGCAATAGCTTATCTTGACTTTGTCAAGTTAAGCTAAAAATAATGGAGACCATAGAATCAGTCAAGAGTATGTTGTTTCAATAGAAATGTCAGGGGTCTTATATTAATTTGTATATATCTTAACACACTTCAGATCCAGCATTAGAGACAAGAGAACCAGTCATGTGTATGTTGTTTTGATAGAACCCTAAGATGATTTACATTATTGTGAATTTTATACAATCATATTTCAGATGCATACTTCAGACTGAGTAAGACAAAGAATCAGTCAACAAAATGTTTTTTATATTATTATGAATTATATACTGAAATACTTCTGATGCAACCATAAGGAAGCCAGAGTATCAGTCATGTGTACGTTGTTTGAATAGAACTGTCAGGTGGTTTACAATATTGCTCAGTATATATGAACACACTTCAGATCGAAGATTAAGGTGATAATCAGTCTACATTACAAAAATTATGTTTCATACCATGATGAATGTTGTTTTCCATTTCATCAGCTGTAGAAGTACCACTTGAAGCACCACATGTTTCTATAAAATAAAACAACATATAATAAAATTCAATGACACTGCAGCTTAACCTGGCTGTAAGTAGTGTTTAATGCAAAAAATAACCCTCAATGTTTATGAAAGGATTGTGAAAGAAAACAAGAATTGTGATAACTGAACATATGTTAAGTTCAGTACCCTTCATGCTATGTATTCAATAAGAATAATCTGAGGTGTAGACTGTAACTAAAGGAATTGCAGACTAGGTTGATTTGGCCCTCACAGTTAATGTATGTCAACTAAAGTTACAGTAAAATCATTCAAAAAAGTCGCATCCTACTAAGTTACATGGAAATGCCTTCATAAATATAACTTGTAGACTATGTAAAAGGAATGCAGGTCATGTGCCGGTTGGGTGGTCTTGGTTGAAAGATCGTGACCAAAATAGGACAGTCTCGCCTTGATATCACACAGAGTCATCCTACCAAGTTACAATGAAATCCCTTCATAAATACAAGAGGCCCCAGGGGGCCTGAGGGTGCTCACCTGACATCGTAGCTTAATTATCAACTCAGAAAATTGATTTTAACAAGTTGCATCTGCTCATCCAAAGAAAAGTTTATACCAAATATCCAAAGATTCTGACCAGTGGATCTAAAAAAAAAACGATTTTTAAAGAATATTCCTCATATTGAACTAAGTTATAATTCGGGCTCCCACAGGGAGCCCATATATGAACCCAGGAACTTGGCTTCAACAAGCTTGAATCTCACCCCCCTAAGGATGCTGCACACCAAATATCAAAATATTCCAACTGCTGGATCTGAAGAAGAAGATTTTTAAAGACAATTCCTCATTTTGAACTAAGTTATAATTCGGGTTACCACAGTGAGCCCAAATATAAACACAGGGAATTGGCCTGAACAAACTTCAATCTCACCCACTAAGCATGCTGCATACCCAATATCAAAAGATTCTGCCTGTAGGATCTTGAGAAGAAGATTTTTAAAGAAATTTGCCTGAAATGCACTAAGTTCAAATTTGGGCTCCTATACTGAGCCCAAATATGAACTCAGGGGGGCCAATTTGATCAAACTTGAATCAGATCCACCCCACAATGTTGCATACCAAATATCAAAAGATTCTGCCTGCTGGATCTGGAGAAGAAGATTTTTTAAGAAATTTGCCTGAAATGCACTAAGTTCGAATTTGGGCTTCTATACTGAGCCCAAATATGAATCCAGGGGGGCCAATTTGAACAAACTTGAATCAGATCCACCTCACAATGTTGCATACCAAATATCAAAAGATTCTGCCTGCTGGATCTGGAGAAGAAGATTTTTTAAGAAATTTGCCTGAAATGCACTAAGTTAGAATTCGGGCTTCTATACGGAGCCCAAATGTATATCAAGGGAGCCGATTTGAACAAACTTAAATCAGATCCACCCCACAATGTTGCATACCAAATATCAAAAGATTCTGCCTGCCGGATCTGGAGAAGAAGATTTTTTAAGAAATTTGCCTGAAATGCACTAAGTTAGACTTCGGGCGTCTATACTGAGCCCAAATGTAAATCCAAGGAGCCGGTTTGAACAAACTTGAATCAGATCCACCCCACAATGTTGCATACCAAATATCAAAAGATTCTGTCTGCTGGATCTGGAGAAGATTTTTTAAGAAATTTGCCTGAAATGCACTAAGTTAGAATTCGGGCTTCTATACGGAGCCCAAATGTATATCAAGGGAGCCGATTTGAACAAACTTAAATCAGATCCACCCCACAATGTTGCATACCAAATATCAAAAGATTCTGCCTGCCGGATCTGGAGAAGAAGATTTTTTAAGAAATTTGCCTGAAATGCACTAAGTTAGACTTCGGGCGTCTATACTGAGCCCAAATGTAAATCCAAGGAGCCGGTTTGAACAAACTTGAATCAGATCCACCCCACAATGTTGCATACCAAATATCAAAAGATTCTGTCTGCTGGATCTGGAGAAGATTTTTTAAGAAATTTGCCTGAAATGCACTAAGTTAGAATTCGGGCTTCTATAGTGAGCCCAAATGTAAATCAAGGGAGCCGATTTGAACAAACTTGAATCAGATCCACCCCACAATGTTGCATACCAAATATCAAAAGATTCTGCCTGCCAGATCTGGAGAAGAAGATTTTTTAAGAAATTTGCCTGAAATGCACTAAGTTAGACTTCGGGCTTCTATACTGAGCCCAAATGTAAATCCAGGGAGCCGATTTGAACAAACTTGAATCAGATCCACCCCACAATGTTGCATACCAAATATCAGAAGATTCTGTCTGCTGGATCTGGAGAAGAAGATTTTTTAAGAAATTTGCCTGAAATGCACTAAGTTCAAATTTGGGCTCCTATACTGAGCCCAAATATAAACCCAGGGGGCAATTTGAACAAACTTGAACCATATCCACCCCACAACGTTGCATACCAAATATAAAAAGATTCTGCCTGCTGGATCTGGAGAAGAAGATTTTTTAATGTTTCTCCAATTGCCTACAGTGTTAAAAAGTGCACTCGGTACTTGTTCAAAAGTCCTGAAAAAAAATACCTTGTGATCAAACCGATAGGGATTTTTTTTAACCATTCTGTTCTACTGGATAAAAGTAAGCTTTATACAAAAATAAGAATTCTCTGTGCCATGTAGTTTTGGAGATATGGCAGTTTTAAGGTTTTTCCTATTTTTAGCTCCTGAGGTTCCCACGGGGCAATGAAATTTGGTTCAAATCGACCTCACGGTTCTGAAAATAGAAATTTTAGGCGTGGCCAAAATTTTTGCCCCTTCCGTAACGAAGACAAATAATGCCCGACAAACTTCTCTTGCACAAACTTGATTCTAAACCTCAAAAGGACTCTGTATACCACATATCAAGTCTCTGCTACTGGTGCTTCATTAGGAGATTTTTAAAAAAAATGGCCATTTTTTCCCCACCCCTCTGCTCAATATGAGCCGAAACCTAATTTGCAAAAAAATCAAAATATAACCACTACTTACATGAAATTTAATTAAAATGTGTCCAGTGATTTAGGAGAAAGAGGGTCAAACACCACCTTCATGCAGGACGACGGATGGATGGATGGACGATGGACGAAGAGTGATCAAAAAAGCTCACCCTGACTTTCAGTCAGGTGACCTAACAAGCTGCTCCAGGGGGGCGGAGGGTGCTAACCCGGCATGGTAGCCTAAATATCAACCAAGGCAATTGACAAGTTGCATCTGCCCCTCCTAAGAAAAGCTTATACCAAATATCGAAAGATTCTGACCAGTGTATCAGAAAAAAAGACTTAAAGAATATTCCTCAAATTGAACAAAGTTATATAATTCAGGCTCCAAATATGAACCAGGGACTTGGATTGAACAAACTTGAATACCCCCCCCCCCCCCCCTGCCCCCCTCCCACAAAGGATGCTACATACCAAATATCAAAAGATTTTTAAAGAATATTTCTCATATTGCACTAATCCTAACATTTGGGCTCCCATAGACAGCCCAAATATAGACACAGGGATATGATTTCAACAAACATGTGAATGAATCTTCCAAAATTGTTACATGTGAAATATGAAAGCCTTTGAAGCAGTGGTATGGGAGAAGAAGATTCTTAAATGTTTTCCCATTACTCACAGTGTTAAAAAAATGATGACTGAAAAAGTACCCTATGATAAAACCGATGGCAATTTTTATTATACCATTCCTTTCTGCTTTTCCTAATGAAGCTTCAAACAAAATAAAAATTCTCAGTACTGTGTAGTTTTGGAGATATGGGCGTTTGAATTTTTTTTCTGTTTTTAGCTCCTTCTGTTCCCATGGGGTGACAGGAAATGTTTGGGGGGTATATATTAGGTACTCATGATCCAATAAGTCATATCAAATTCGGTTCAAACCGGCCTCTCAGTTCGGAAAATAAAAATGTTGGTACAGTTTGGGCTCCCACAAGAAGCCCAAATATTAACCCAGGCATTTGGCTTTAACCAACGTATATCTCACTTCACTTAGGATACTGCATACCAAATATCAAAAGATTCTCACTGGTGGATGTGAAGAAGAAGAAGATTTTTGAAGAATATTCCTCATATTGAACCCCCCCCCCCCCCCCCCATGTTCCCATGGGGTGACAGGAAATGTTTGGGGGGTATATATTAGGTACTCATGATCCAATAAGTCATATCAAATTCGGTTCAAACCGGCCTCTCAGTTTGGAAAATAAAAATGTTGGTACAGTTTGGGCTCCCACAAGAAGCCCAAATATTAACCCAGGCATTTGGCTTTAACCAACGTATATCTCACTTCACTTAGGATACTGCATACCAAATATCAAAAGATTCTCACTGGTGGATGTGAAGAAGAAGAAGATTTTTGAAGAATATTCCTCATATTGAACCCCCCCCCCCCACCCCCCCCCCCCCAGTCCTCCAAGGATGCTGCATACCAAATATCTAAACATTCTGACTGCTGAAATTGAAGAATATTTCTCATATTGAACTAAGTTATAATTCAGGCTTCAACTGTGAACCAAATTATGAACCTGGGGACTTGGCTTGAACAAACTAGAATTCCCCCCCCCCCCCCCCCCCCCAGAATGATGCATATCAAATGTCAAAAGATTATGATTGGTGGATCAGAAGAAGATTTTTATAGAATATTCCTCATACTGCCCTAATTTAAACATTTGGGCTCCCACAGAGAGCCAAATATGGACATAAGGATTTCTTTCAAACAATTTTCCAAAGATGTTATATGTGAAATTTGAAAGCTTTTGGTTCAGTGGTTTGGGAGAAGAGGCGTCTGAAATGTTTTCCCTGTTGCCAACAGTGTTAGAAAAAGAAGACACAGCACTTTTTCCAAGTCCCCAAAAAGTACTCTGTGATAAAACCGATAGCAATATTTTTGACCGTTCCATTCTGTTAGCCCTAAGAAAGCTGCACACCAAAAAAGTGCTGTGTAGTTTGGGAGATATTTACATTTTAATTTTTTTCTATTTTTAGCTCCTGCAGTTCCCATGGGGCAATGGGAAAAAAAATGTCAGCATAAATTAAGTACTTATGACCCCATAAACCCTCATATCAAATTTGGTTCAAATCAGCCTCTTGGTTTGGAAAATAGAAATTTCAGGCGGGGCGAAAATTCTTGCCCCTCCCATAATGATGGCGAATATATACCTTCAAACTTCTCTTGAACAAATCTGAGTCTACATCTCAAAAGGAAACTGCTCACCAAATATCAAGTCTCTGCTACTGCTGGTTCATGAGAAGAAGATTTTTTAAGATTCACTTTTTGGATGTGGCCATACCGAGGGGCAGGTCAACTTGATTTGAACAGAATCAAAATGCGATGTCATAACAAACTTCACTTAAATCTGTTCAGTGGTTTTGGAGAAAAAGCAAACACCATGTTCAAGGATGACGGACAGTGAGTGATCACTATAGCTCACCCTGACTTTCAGTCAGATGTGCTAATGAACTGTAGACTGTGCTAAACAAATCTAGATCAAGTGCCAGTGCACCTGTCAAGATCAAAAAAAGACATTCTCATCAAGACTTTATATTTAGTCATTCTACCAAGTTATAATAAAATCCTGTCATAAATATGACCTGTAGACTGTGCTAAAAGTTTTCGGGCTTCTGCCTATGTGTTCCTTTGGCCGATCATGACCACAATAGGACATTCTCATCTAGTCACGACCTCAACCTGCAAATGAAATTTTGTGAATACCGGACAAGAACTACTGTGCTACATAAAATGTGAACAGACTCGCAGACTAACAGACATGTGATGGTAATAGCTTATCTTCACTTCGTCAAGATAACCTAAAACCCACCTAAAAGTTGGGGTACTTCTCCACTTCCTCCACATTTGCCCCGCCTCTCTCCTGAGATGTTGTATGTCAATTATGAAAGGATTCTGATTGGTGAATCTGAAAAAGAAGATTTTTGATGAAATTCTTGCATATTTCACTAAACTAAAATTCAGGATCTTATATAGATTCTAAATATTAAACCATGCACTTGATTTGAAGAAAGTCGAATCTGATCCACCTATAGATGCAGTATAAAAAAAATGAAAGCATTCTGACTGGTCAGACTGAAGATGATTTTTAAAGTAATTCCCTCGCATTGCCATAATTTAAAATTTGGACTCCCATAAGGAACTCAAATATTAACCCAGAAACCTACTTTGAACAAACTTGAAGCTGATTCCCCTAGAGATGTTGTATACTAGATATGAAAGCATTCTGACCAGTGGATCTGAAGGAGAAGATTTTTAAAGAAATTTCCACATATTGCATTAAGTCAAAATTCGGGCTACCATAGGGAGCCTAAATATTAATAGGAATCGAACTGAACAAACTTGATCTGACCACCCTAGAGATGTTGGATACCAAATATGAAAGTATTCTGAGTGGTGGATTTGAAGGCGACAATTTTGAAAGATTATCCCTATATTGTACTAGGTTGAAAATTGGGCTTTCATTGGAAGACCAAATATTAAACCTGGTTTGAACAATCTTGAATCTGGCCATCAAAAAAATAATGTAGAGTAAATATAAAAAGATTCTGACTGGTGGTTCGGAAAATTTTTTTTAAAAATTATTACCCATATTACCTAAAGTAAAAAAAATTTGAGCCCAAATATGAAGCAAAGGGCTTCATTTCAACAAACATGCATCCCCACCCTCTTCCATGCCCACCTACTTCTCCCAAGGGATACTGCATACCAAATATAAGATTCGGATATTTGGTTCTGGAGAATTTTTTTTTCAATTTTTGCAAATATGCTCACATTTTTGCCCGCTACCAAACACCCTAACACAACTAAGGCCATACAAAGTAGATCTTCTGTTTCTCAGGCCATTATTTGTAAAATTGCATGTGGGCGAGCGTTTTTTTATTTTATTTTTTATATCTGTAATTATTTCTTTGCCATCAAAAATGTATGTTCTTGGTTTATGTTTTAGGTCTCATAATCTGCAGAATAGCATGTGTGGTGGTGTATTTTGTCCCTTGGGAGCAAGAAGGCTTTGCAATGCTAAAGCATTGCAAAGCCTTCTTGCACTCAGGGACAAATTTATCAATGTTTTTAACTTGGGTAAAATATCAGACATAAACCATTTAATTTTTATTTTTTTTAAGTTCACATTGGTTATAAAAAGAGAGTATGCGCCAGCCAAAAGGTCCATGCGGGAGGGCCTGAGAAACAGAGTTTTATTTTCTTTAGGCCTAATGGCAATTTTTTTTTAACATTCAGTTCTACTGGCCCTAAGGATGCTTCATACAAAATAATAGATCTCTGTTGCATGCAGTTTGGGAAAAATGGGCGTTTGAAAATATTTTAGCTCCTGGAGTTCCTACTGGAACACAGGAAATTTTTTTGGCTTTGGCATGAGTCAAATATCTATGACTCAATAATACCACATACCAAATTTGTTTCGGATCAGGCCATTAGTTCAGAAAATAGAAATTTTGGGTTGTGGCACTCCCACTACAAAGGCAAATATTGCACAAAAGATTTCTGTTCATAAATGTGATTCTCGCCTCAAACTGAAGCTCTATACCAAATATAAAGTCACTGAATGCACTGGTTCATCATAAGATTTAATTGGCATGTTTAATTGAACAGAAATGGAATGCCCATTTGGTCCATCACTTACACAAACTTTCATTTGAATTGGTCCAGTGGTTTCAGAGAAGACTCAAAGACAACTTGATATGTAACAATGAACATAGGATTACTGACAAACATTGATAACAATACCTCACCCTGACTTTCAGTCAGGTGAGCTAAAAAGTTCAGTGGTTGAAGATAAGTGGTTAATGGTGAGTGCTCAATATTAGTGTATTACAAAAGTTATCAATCATACCATAATCTATCTGGTTTCACATCTCATCGTCCCCAGAACTAAAAGCTGTAGCATAATATGTTCTAAAAAGAAAACAAAACAAACATTATATAAGAAAAAAAGTTTTCAAACCAAGTAGTTGCATTATGCATTTGACAGGTTTCCACTCATGACCTAAACTGCATTGATTCATCAATGATCTTAATGTGGGATATGTATTGTTACAGACAATATCACCAAAACATGCACAATGCTTACATGTAGGTGTTCATTTACAAGATGACGTTGAGTGATTCCCTGGTCACCATAATACTGGATCTGACCTGTGTCAATATACAATAACCAAATATATATGTCATTAAAACTGGCATACTGAATGCATCAGGCTTCTGATAATTACAGCAAAGCTCATACTGTTTATGCAAAGTTTATGCAAACCTCCGTTGGCATAACCCATTTGCAAATTATGCAAAATTAAATTATCTGTGGATTGTAAATAAAAACCTGATGTATGGAATTTAAATGAAAGTTTCAGTAACACTGTAGCTTAACTTGTGTGTTGTGTTTGATTATTTATTTATTTATTTATTTGTGTTTAAGGTCACATATTTCTGCACAATGGATAATCATGACCATGACAGTTTTACGGGTGGAGGAAGCCGGAGCACCCGGAGAGAACCACCAAGCAACGTCGAGCAACTGTCAGCTCCCCAACATAGTAACTCCACACAAGCAGGGTTAGCATTGGTTGAAGACAAGTGCACCTTCGACGTGCAGTACACCTTAGTACACAACGCCCACTGTGTCCCCATGTGGGCATGTGGGTGAAGTGTCTTGCCCAAGGACACAACGCGGTTGCCGCCTGTACCTCTACCTACTGAGCCACCGTGCCCCCATGTTGTGTTTGATGAAAAGGATAATGTTCAATGTTTATGAAAGGATTATGAAATAAGACAAGAATTGTGATAATTGGGAATAGGTTCATTTCTGTTCCCTGTATTTATTTATTTATTTATTGTTGTGTAAGGTCACATACTTCTGCACAATCGCTAATCATGACCACAATATGGAGATAAAGTCAAGGTCAGTCAATCATTTATATCCCATGCTGCATATTTTAGAGGACTTGCACCACAAGCATTAGTGACTGGGTCCTATTTTACCAGTGAAACAGAGCTTGTTTACCACAGTAAACAAGCACTGCTTCACTTCCCGGGGTTCCCACAGGGGTGTTCCGTGTATGCTATGTTTTTGATAAAAATACTATTGAGGTGCACACTGTACCAAAGAGCTGAGGGGTGGGTTAATATGACCTCACAGTTATTGTATGTGGCCCTCACAGTTAACGTATATCAACAAAAGTTACCAAGTTACATGTACAGTGAAATTATTCCAAAACGAGTCATCCTATGAAGTTACATTGAAATCCCTTCATAAATATGGCCTGTAGACTGTGCTAAAAGTTTTTGGGCTTCGGGCCCCTGTAGCCGTCAGTTTCCCAATTGTGTCCAAAGAGGACGTTCTCATCTAGACATTATATTAAGTCAACCTACCAAGTTACAATGAAATCCCTTCATAAATATGACCTGTCGACTGTGCTAAAGGTTGTTGGGCTTTGGGCTTGGGCAGCCATCATGGATGAATGATCGCAACCAAAAGGGGACATTCTCATCTGGGCATCATCTGGAGTGATCCTACGAGTTACAATGAAATCCCTTTATAAATATGACCTATAGACTGTGCTCAAGGTTTTTAGGCTTCGGGCCTCTGAAGCCATCACAGCTGACCAATCATGACCAAAAGGGGATGTCATCATCTAGGCATTATATGGAGTCAAACTAACAGGTTACAATGAAATCCTTCCATAAATATGACCTTTAGACTATGCTAAAGGTTTTGCAGTTTTGGGCTCGGGCAGCCATCAAGGCTGAATGATCGAGACCAAAATGGGACATTCTCATCTCGACATTATTTGGAGTCATCCCACCAAGGTACAATGAAATCCCTTCATAAATGTCACCTGTAGACTGTGCTAAAGGTTTTCGGGCTTCAGGCCACTGTAGCCATCACAGTTGCCTAATGGTGTCCAAAAGGGGCTGTTCTCATCTAGACATTATATGAAGTCAACCTACCAAGTTACAATGAAATCCCTTCATAAAAATGACTTGTAGACTGTGCTCAAGATTTGCGAGCTTCGGGCACCTGTAGCCATCACAGTTGACCAATCATGACCAAAAGGGGATGTCATCATCTAGGCCTAACAAGTTACAATGAAATCCTTCCACAAATACGCCCTACAGACTATGCTAAAGGTCTTTGGTCTCAGGCAGCCATAAATGCTGAATGATCACGACAAAAAGAGGATATTTTCATCTAGACATTATTTGGAGTCATTCTACCATGCTACAATGAAATCCCTTCATAATTATGACTTGTAGACTTTTCTAAAGGTTTTTGGGCTTCGGGCCCCTGTAGCTGTCACAGTTGCCCAATCGTGTCCAAAAGGGGAGGTTCTCATCTAGACATTATATGAAGTCAACCTACCAAGTTACAATGAAATCCCTTCATAAATATGACCTGTAAACTGTGCTAAAGGTTTTCGGTCTTCGGGCTTGGGCAGCCACCACGGTTGAATGATCACAACCAAAGGGGACAATCACATCTGGGCATCATCTGGAGTGATCCTACGAAGTTACAATAAAATCCCTTCATAAATATAACCTGTAGACTGTGCTCTAGGTTCTCAGGCTTTGGGCACCTGTAGCCATCACAGTTGACCAATCACGACCAAAAGGGGATGTCACCATCTAGGCATTATATGGAGTCAACCTAACAGGTTACAATGAAATCCTTTCATAAATATGACCTTTTGCCTATGCTAAAGGTTTTTGGGCTCGGGCACCCATCAAGGCTGAATGATCGCGATCAAAATGGGACTTTCTCATCTAGACATTATTTGGAGTCATCCTACCAAGTTACAATGAAATCCCTTCATAAATATGACCTGTAGACTGTGCTAAAGGCTTTTTTGCTTCGGGCCCCTGTAGCCGTCACAGTTGCCCAATCACGTCCAAAGGGGGGCCTTCTCATCTAGACATTATATGAAGTCAACCCACCAAGTTACAATGAAATTCCTCAAAAATATGACATGTAGACTGTGCTAAAGGTTTTCGGCTCGGGCAGTCGTCACAGTTGGCAGATCATGCCCAAATGGGGAAATTCTCATCTAGACATCACAAGGAGTCATCCTACCAAGTTACAATGAAATCCCTCCATATTAAACATAACCTGCAGACTGTGCTAAAAGATTTTGGGTTTCGGGCTTGGGCAGCCATCACGGTTGACAGATCATGCCCATAAGGTGACGGTCTCATCTAGGCATTATACAGAGGCATTCTACCAAGTTACAATGAAATCCCTTCATAAATATGATGTGTAGACTGTCCTAATGGTTTTCGGGTTTTGGGCTCGGGCAGCTATACCGGTTGACCGATCGTGACCAAAAGCATACATTCTCATCTAGACAAGACCCTAAACCTGCATATGAAATTTTGTGATGATCAGATAAAAACTGCGGGGTGTAGCCTGTGCTAAAGGAAAATGTGAACAGACTAACAGACTTCTGCACGCATGATGGCAATAGCTTATCTTGACTTTGTCAAGTTAAGCTAAAAATGACCAATTTACAGCAGTTGTAGTGTTGTTGAGAAAAAGTTACTAACGTACAGCAGTTGTAGCGTTGTTGAGAAAAAATAACTAACTTACAGCTCGTTGTGAACATGTTGTGCAGGAACACCTGATGGTTGAATATCTTTACTTTGAAGCTCTAGTTCTGTTTTTTTAGTACATGTATAGAAGTGAAAAACAAAATACCCAACTTATACCAGTTGTAATATTAATTATTATATTAATGGGAAAACATCCCCAACTTTCAACAGTTGTAACATTACTGTGGAAAAATAACCAACTTACAGCAGTTGTAACATTACTGTGGAAAAATAACCAACTTACAGCAGTTGTAACATTACTGTGGAAAAATAACCAACTTACAGCAGTTGTAACATTACTATGGGAAAATAACCAACTTACAGCAGTTGTACTGTCGTTGGGAACGCACATAGCTGTCTCAAAAGGTTACCAAGAAATGAGAATATCTTTTTTTTTGCTGGAACTGCACTGCTATGATAAGCTATTGTGAAAGGTCATCAAAGAACTTTCCGGCAGTGCAACATCACAGCAAAGTTGAATGAAACTTTGGCTAAACAAAATGCTCATTATTCCTTCAAGTTTATCAAGAATTCTCAACATGCATGGTTTGTGTTGTTTACATAAAACCTAATGCTACTCAGTTACTGATCAGGATCTTAAATCTACTTTAACATAGCATATATTGCATCAGATTCTTTGACTGAGTTGCTCCATTTTTGCTAGTTGGTGCATTTAACTTTTTTAACTCTTAACCTGCCGGGTATTTTTAAGATATTTTCCATCATATCCAGACACAGCTACTGTGAAGATTGATTTAGAGTAGAGATGATGCAAAAATCTAAAATTAACTCAAGAAATCTTTGGTGAAAAAATCCATTCAATTAACAGGGTGAAAATTAGATTAAATATAACCAAACTAAACATATTTCTGTGGCAAGAGAAGACATGTCTTGGGTGGGAATATCCGTAGCAGCATGCAAGAGTTAAACCTTTCCAAATGTTTTGTCCTCAACAAACGTTGACAATTTATTGATGCAAAGAGTACAGATTTTCTCATGCCTTGACAAAAGCCCTAGTAAGCTGATTTTCTTCACTGTACTTGTTTTTAAGCGTTGGAGCAGGGTTTATACATTGTAGCCTATGACATCACCGATAACAGAAGAAAATTAAATTTAATTCCTGTTCAAAATTGGAATTTTTTCCATTGATAGGTACCTGTGCTAGTCAATACACGAGATGTGGCCTGTCCCAACCTGGGACCAAGAATACGCAACACACTCTCTGATAGAGCAATAATACCAAGTATCATTAACATCCTTTAAAGCTATAGAAAATAAATTCTCAGGACTTTGTATATTTGGATATGGGTAAGTGAAGTTGAACTAAGTTTGTGACCTTGACCCCTTGAAGACATACATGTACATTCCATACAAACCTTATTTGCAAAACTGTCTCTCGTGGTGGGCAACATTAATATTTATTTATTTACTTATTGGTGTTTAAGGTCACATACTTATGCACAATGGCTAATCATGACCGTGACAGTTCTACGGGTGGAGGAAGCCAGAGTATCCGGAGAGAACCACCGAGCAACGACGAGCAGCTGTCAGCTCCCCAACATCGTAACTCTGAACTCTGCACCGCAGCACAGGCAGGGTTAGATTGGTTGAAGACATGCGCACCATCGACGTGCAGTACACCTCAGTACACAGCGTCATCGTGCCCCCATGTAGGCAATCGGGTGAAGTGTCTTGCCCAAGGACCCAATGCGGTTGCCGCAGGTGGGATTCGAACCGAGGACCTGTCGGCTTGCAGCCTGCACCTCTGCCACCGCGCCCCCGGCAACATTAATACCAAGTACGATAAATATCCTTCAATGCAATCAAAAGGATAGGACACACATATTTTGTACATTTTGATATGATATGTAAAGTTGAACTAAGTTTGTGACCTTGATCTTGGAGATAAGGCATTCCAAATTTATTCACGACACATTCACTGATAGTGGGCAACAGTAATACCAAGTATCATTAACATCCTTTGAGGCATTCAAAAATTCTCATCCAGACACGACTTGGAATATTTGGATGTAGGATATGTAAAGTTGAACTAAGTCTTTGACCTTGACCTTGCAGACAAGCATTCCAAACCTTATTTGCCACACACCCTCTGGTGGTGGGCAACAATAACACCAAGCATCAATAATACCCTTCAAGGCTACCAAAAGGTCCGAGCCAGACAAGACTTGGAATATTGAGATCTGGGTTTGGAAGTGGGTATTTGAAGTAGAACTAAGTCTGTGACTTTGCAGACAAACATTCCAAACCTATCTGTGGCACTTCCTCTGGTGTTCGGCAACAATAATACCACATATCATTAACTACTAAAACGCATAGGATATTACATCTCTTCGAAGAAACAGTCTTAAATTCCATAACTTACCAAATTCTTTTGAGTTACTCTCCAACAATGATCCTAATTTATATAAATGTGGTTTAATTATCATGACATCTTGACTTGACAACTTTTTTGCATTTGTTCATCATTTTGTTCAATTAGTGGAAACTTATAGGTTATCAACTTTGCAACATTGTGCAATCATCACAAAAAAGTTTACAAATACAATATGGTTCAAATGAAATATCATTAGTATCCTTTAACGGTATCAAAAGTTCTGAGCTGGACACAACTTGTACAGACTGATGGATGGATGAACGGACAGACGGAAGGATGTTAAAAGTGGGAGTTGTAGGCTTAAAAAATTACGAAAAAAAATTAATCATTTTAATTTGTTCAGACAACAGTTAAAACCTCGTATTTTTGGAAAAAATTCCAGGGGAGGGGAGAGGGGTTATAGACATGGTTACATCTCCCAACCTAATACTGAAGAGAAACTAATGCTAACCCCAATCATGGATTGACCCTAACCCTTAATATAAATCCCAAAAATTTGCAATAGTCTCATATCTTATTAATTAAGCTCATAATATATCAAATGAAAGTGTCAATGACACTGTAGCTCAAATTGTGTAAGACATGTACATGTAAAGTCTGTGACACAGCAATGACACACAATGATAACAAAGGTACATGTAAAGTTTTGTAAAGATCTTTATATAAATACTGACCGTAGCCTGTAACAAATGTACAGGTAAAGTATTGTAAAGGTGGGTGACAATTAGATGGTGCACCATAAACTAAAAGTTAATTGTTTTGGCCTGTTTGATTCAAACCCTTCTAAGGTTGATTCATACTAATTAATAAATATTTGTCCAGTCCTTCTTAAAATATACGTATTTGATGAATTTTTTATCTTTTGTTCATTTTATTATTATTTTTCTCATTGGAAATAGAAAATCGGGTTGTGCTATTATAATGTTTACCCTCCCCAAACAACACCAAATATTCACACAGGAACCTGGCTTCAACACATTTGAATATACACATACCAGGGATGCTGAATTCAAGAAACATTATTTTATCTGGTGTTTTTGGAAAAGATTTTTAATTATCTCCTTTTTGAGTCCCCGAGCGGGTCTGACTGAACCCCAAAATATTTGTTCTCGCACCACAGTGATAAAAAAGGCACCCAATAAATTTATAGCAAATATTACTGACATAAAAAAATCTTCTTTACAGGTTCTGTGCATAAAATGTAATACACACAATTTCTGTAAATAGGACTGAGGCCGGGCATTTTGAATTTTTGCCCAAGCCCAAAATCACTTGTTACCACCCCATGATGATAATATCTTGCATTTCGGACTGCATCCAAAACACTCATTCTTATCCCAAAGTGATAACAAAGGTACCCAAGAAGCTTTGTGAAGAACGGTTCATATATACAGCCTCTAGCCCGAGCTGTATTGACATGTGCACTTACTGTGTACAAGTAGTACTGAATAAATCAAAGTTCATCTAATTTGCATAATTTCTGCACGAAAAAAAACCCCCTGTATTAGATGTGATGTATTCCATGTTACTAAACATTCATACAAAATTTATTCAAATCAGAACCTTCCTACAGAAGTTCTGTACAAAAAACTGTACGTAATTTTGGTACAAAATGGCCACTGGCAGCCATCTTGAATTTTGGATCGCACCCCAAAACACTCGTTCTCGTCCCAAGATGATAACAAAAGTACCCAAGAAGTTTTGTGAAGAACGGTTCATAAACACAGTCCCTAGTCCAAGCGGTATTGATATGTGTACTTACTGTGTGAAAGTAGAATTGAATAAACCAAAGTTCAGGAATTTGCATGATTTCTGCACGAGAAAAAAAACTATCATATGTGATTTATTCCATGTTACTAAACATTCATTCAAAAGATTTTTCAAATCAGAACTTTCATACAGAAGTTCTTTACAAAAAACTGATGGCACTAATTTTGGTACAAAACGGCTGGCAGTTGCCATCTTGAATTTCGGACCACACCCAAAAACACTTGTTCTCATGCCAAGGTAATAACAAAGGTACCCAAGAAGTTTTGTGATGATCGGTTCATAAATACAGTCTCCAGTCCAAGCTGTATTGACATGTGTACTTATTGTGTATAAGTAGCACTGAATAAATCAGTTCACCTAATTTGCATAATTTCCACACAAAAAAAAAATGTATTATATGTGATGTATTCAATGTTACTAACTGATTGCACTAATTACGGTACAAAATGGCTGCTGGTAGCCATCTTGAATTTTGGACGGCACCCAAAAACAATCTGAAATCATTCTCGTCCCACAGTGATAACAAAGGTACCTAAGGAGTTTCAGAAAGATTTGTTCATAAATATGGCCTCTAGCCCGAGCCGTATTGAATTGTTGACGGACGGACAGATGGATGATGGGCCATGGCAACCTCAAATTTGACTACGTTCATAATATTTCCCTAAGCTCATGATGCCTGTCCGGACAAATATAAACCCTTTTAACTCCCATATTATAGCAAAGAGAGATGATGGACAAACAAACAGATTGATGGACGGTTGGACACATGGCTGGATAGATGTATGGATTGGATGGCTGGACAGACATAATAGACGAGGCAGACAGAGCAATTTCTACCCCCTCCCCCCCCCCCCCCCCCCCCCCACCTTCAAATTTTTTTTGTAAGGAGGGAGGGGGCATAACATATATAATAAAATATTTCATTCTAACTTGTATATTATGTTGTTTTAAAATTATCAAGATAGAAGCGTTACTGCAAACTCAGACTACCCTGGGGCTATGTACATAATGGAAAAGATACAGTGAATTTTTTTTCAACTGAGAAAAAAAGATTTCTCGGATATGAGTAAATCCTTAAGTCTTGGTTTACAATTAAAAATTGTCTATTCTTCGGCTACATGGCCAATTCCAGCTCCCACAGAAACCCAGATATTAACCCAGGGACCTGCTTTAGACAAACTTGAATGTGACCCCACTAGATATGTTGTATACCAAACATAAAAGCATTCTAACTGTTGGATCTGAAGAAGATTTTTAAAGAAATTTCCTCATACTGCACCAAATTAAAAGTCAGGCTTCCATAGGATGCCCAAAAATTAACCCAGCGACTTGATTTGAAGAAACTTGAATCTGATCTCCACCTCCAAGATGTTGTGTGGCTGCCATAAGGACCCCAAGTATTCACCCAGGAACTTGGTTTGAATAGACTTGAATCTGACGCCCTTAGAAAGGTATACCAAATATAAGACCATTCATTCTAGCTGTTGGATCTGAATAATAACATTTTAAAAGAAATGTTCTCACCAAACTAAGTTGAACAAGAGCACCGCTGGGCATTGCATCATATGCCCGTGAACTGTTCAAATTGTACCATTTTAACACATTTGCAATTTTTTTAGAGTGCGAGAAATTTATACTGGCATATATATATATGTTACGGTCAGACTTTGAAATCAGTGATTTTGTGAAATGACTAAATTTTTCAGTCATTTGAGAAAAAGACTAAAAATATTTGACGAATTCTAAGTCCAACAGGGGCCACAATTCAGGCAAACATTGTTCAGACCAACCCTATATTCGAACTTGACCTGTATTTTGTTGTGATTAAACCACATACCAAATTTGGAGCCAATCGGAAAACAAATACTAAAGTTATCATCCGGAAACCAAATATTTGACGAATTCTAAGTCCAACAGGGGCCATAATTCAGGTGAAAAATGTTCAGACTGACCCCATATTCGAACTTGACCTGTATTTTGTTGTGATTAAACCACATACCAAATTTGGAGCCGATCGGAAAACAAATACTAAAGTTATTGTTCGGAAACCAAACGTATGGACGGATGGACGGACAGGCGGACGGACAACGCCATACTATAATACGTCCCGTTTTTCAAACGGGCATATAAAAATCTGGGGTAACGTAGGGAGCACAAATATTTTTTTACAGAATTTTGCATATTGCACTAAGTTGAAATTTGGGTTACCATCATGACTGCATTTACATAGCAGTTTTCGGAACAATTTTCAACTTATAGCTAATCAATTTCAAATTTATCCAAGTTAAATGACTATTAAATTTTTTAAAATTAATTCGACCCCTGGGTACCATAGGGAGCCCACATATTAACCTAGGAACTTGAACAAACTTCATTCTGCCCCACAAGATCTTATATACCAAATATTAAAGAATTTGTACTGGTAAATATGAAGATGATTTTTAAAGAAATTCCCTCATAATTCATTTAGTTAAAATCTGTGCTCCCATAGGGGACCCAAATATTAAACCGATTACTCAATTTGAACAAAATTGAATCTGACCCTCCTAGAGATGATGTATATCAAATATGAAAGTATTCTGACTGGTGTATCTGCTGAAGAAGATCTTTAAAGATTATCCCCCATATTGCACCAAGTTAAAATTTGGGTTTCCAATGGGAAGACCAAATATTAACAGAAGGACTTGATTTGAACAATCTTGAATCAGACTCTCGTAACAATGATGTATCTCAAACATGAAAAGAGTCTGACTGGTGGAACTGAAGAAGGTTTTTAAATATGATTCTCCATACAGAGAAACCTGTCTGAAGAGACCACTGTTGTGTGAGACCACCAGTCTTGAGAGATCGTTGTGACCTTGTACAATTTAGGTTGTTTTACTCTATAAAGGACTTGTCATGCAAAATCACTTGTCTTGGGAGACCACTCTTTCATGGAGAAAAGGGTGTATTACCTAAGTTAAAAATTTGGATCCCTATATTCAGCCAAAATATAAACCACGCGGCTTCATTTCAACAAACTTGTATCTAACTCCCTATGGAAGCTGTGTACCAAATATCAAAAGTTTCTGAGCATTAGTTCTGGAGTCAAATTTGAAAAAAAAAATTTGCAAATAAGCTGACTCAGCATTTTTTAGCTATTTCCTAGGACAGTAACCATGTAAAATTTAGCGCATCACAAATTCTGGACCACATGCACATCTACACTAATTGATACCGTTACTTCAGACCAAGTTTCGTAAAAATCCAATAACAAATGTAGCAGTTAAGCAGGGAAGCCTTTTGTGATGGAAATTTTGCTATTTCCAGGGGCCATAACTATGCAAAAATTATCGCTTCAAAAATTCTTTATCACATGCACATCTACACTTTATACTGATACTTTAGACCAAGTTTCGTAAAAATCCAATGAACATTGTAGGAGGGAAACAGGAAATTTTTTTTTGCAGGAGTCAACTCAAGTACTTATGACCCAATAATACCACATACCATAACTATCAGTTCAGAAAATAGAAATTATGGGCATGCAAACAACAAACTTGATTCTGCACCTCAAAAGGAAACTCCATCTGAATTATCAAGTCATTGTACCCACTGGTTCATGAGAAAAAGATTTTTAAACAAGAGATTGTCATTCGGAAGTGACTATGCCCCTGACTTGGCAATGACCTTGACCGCCATCGAGCAAAAATAGATTTGTTTGCGACACATCATCACAACAAAATCTTAGAGACAGACGGACGGATGAAAATGACAAACACTATATGCCCACCAAAAATTGGGGGGGGGGGGGGGGGCATGAAAATTTTGGAGCACTTTCCACCACTCCCTCCCTATGGGCTGGACATGTTGATTTGAACAAAAATGCAATGCCTCTTTGGAACCATTACTAACACAAACTACATGTATACATGTAACACTTGAATCAGTTGGCCCTCTAATTTGGAGTGTAGGTGGATGATGGACGGAGACTGATTAGATGAGCTCAACTTGATTGGGTGAGCAAAAAAGAAGGGAGCTTAGAAAATTAAATCCCACTTGATCCCACCATCTATCTCAGGTATATTAAGTAATCTGACTCTGTGTGTACAAGTAGACTCTTTCTCGGGTGTCATTGGCAGTGAGGGAAGAGGCGAGATTGCTGCATGGTGGGTGCAGGTGTCAACAGTTTATGCAGTTCCCTTTTATTAGGAGCTTGTAATTTCACCAATCACCTTACATGTGATACATAAGGGAGAATACTGTAAATGCAATTTTAAGTTTTGCATTTAAAGGTACTGCATTTTAATTCACCATTTATTTGAATTAGTCATATGTATAACTTATGGGAACTTGATGGTCCATCGATCAGCGTGCCTCACTTCTGATAGAGAAGTTGGGAGTTTCAACCTGATTTACATCACTTGTGCTGTGTCAATGATGAGCAAGGCACTTATTCTCCACCGCTTATGTGGGAATATGGTAGCAAAGTGTGCTACGATATATATGGCATGCCAATGATACGTATGCCATGACATACCAGTGGCCAGCCAAAATGTTATGCCTCCATTCACTTTTTGACACTACTGGTTAATTTTTCGACATTACAGATTTTTACATTACTGGTCGATTTGTTCGACATTACTGGTTGATTTCGACATTACTGGTTAATTTTTTCGACATTACTGGTCGATTTCGACATTACTGGTAAATTTATACACTACTGGTTGTAACGAGCCCCCATACCAGCTAGTGTTAATTTTTTTTCATATAAGTCGAATACCTGTTGCCCACTTATGCTGAATATAAAAACATTTTCAAATCAGATTAAGGGTTCTGAATGGTGAAAGTATGAGAGGTACCAAAAATCCTGCATCTTCCAGGCTAACTCCAGATATTGACCCACAAATTTCACTTGAACAAATTTTATTTGTGACCCGAGAATGAAGCAGAATACCAATCATCAAAGCATTGCATCCACTGGTTTGAGAGATCTTTTAAATGTTTGGGGTAAATTTCCCCCACATACATCCCATTGGTACTGAGGCACTTCAAATGAACAAATTGAAAGGCTATCACCACACAAATATAGTGTATACAATTTGTCTGAATTTAAACAAAGTAGTGTTTGAATAAAAGGATTTCAATTTTCCAATTTCCAGCTTCATTAACTGATAGAATGCCAGATTATTTTTCCTGGTCTGAAATTGTCATTCAAAAGTTGTTTTGTTACAAATTATATGACCGAGCGTACTGGCTGAAGGCATTCTCCAATAATTTGTAATAAAACAGATTTATAAGAACAAAATATTTTTTGCATTTGACCAAATATGAAACATGAGCAAGGAAAATATCGGTTTTTGCTTTGGTATCCTATATTTTTTAAAGCCCTGATAGTGGATTCTAGCACTCAACCAGTTAGGATGCTGTATAAGTAAGAAAAATTTGTTTACTTTGAAATTCTCACCTCTGATATCAATATTCCACAAATTCAAATGAAATATGCACAAATTATACATCAAAATGAAGGCTCAACTCACAGAATTGACAGCAGGCACCAATGGTTTCCTGTAAGTCTGTTACCGTATTTGTACCAGAACTGATAATAAAATAATATTTCCTGAGAACTTGTGGCCAAATGATGCAGAGATAGGACTGCATTATGGAAAAGGACAATGCTGTCTGCATTCTTTAATGAAGATGGATTCTATGTTCAATGGACATGTGCAAATCATTCGATGAAAAAGTTATAAACTGAGTTAAGGGATCTTCATTCTGGAGAAAAAAAAATAAGTAAAAATTAAAGTTTTTCCAACACACCGACCCTATTTTTTTTATCCTGTCAGCAGAAACAGAACACAAATATTTTTTACGCCTTACCATCGAAAAACAAAATCATAATTCTAGGAAATTTCACCAGGTGTCATGATACCTTTCACAGAATATGTTGAACTTTGTCTCCATATAATAACTGTATGCTGTATTAAACCGATCTTTCTCATTTTTTTGATTTTAGAGGGCACTGTATACCGCTTTCTCTGTACGATGACCATGACATGAAATCTAGACTGAACCATCAATGTAAATAAAGCAGACAGTTTTTTTAATTTACCCCCACAAAGCGCAGTCACTGTGTTCTGAAGAATTTTAATGTCCTAGCTTTGTTCATGGATATCTGAAGCACATTTGGACACAAGTTGTTTGCCTGAAATATTATTTTGTTATCAGTTCTGGTACGAATACGGTAGTGGACTGCAAGGAACATTGGTGTTACCACAGGTGTCTGCTGCCAACTCTGAGTTATTTATTTATTGTTGTTTAAGGTCACATACTTCTGCACAATGGCTAATCATGACCACAACATGGAGATAAAGTCAAGGTCAGTCAATCGTTTATACCCCATGTTGCCTATTTTAGAGGACTCGCACCCCAAGCATTAGTGACAGGGTCCTATTTTACCAGTGAAATAGAGCTTGTTTACCACAGTAAACAAGCACTGCTTCACTTCCCGGGGTTCCCACGGGGGCAACTCTTGAGTTCATTTCATATATTTTTATTAGCTACGACTAGCAGCTCTATAAGTGGCAATGTCGGTCTGTTGGTCGGTCTGTCTGTGACCAACGAGTTTCAAAACTCAATAACTTTTGAAAGACTTGATGGAATGACTTTATATTTGGCATGTAAGTGTATCTTATTGATGTCTAGCCACTGTTCAATGCATGTGTTGTTCCAAATATTTTTCTTGGAGTTATGGCCCTTGATGAACTTAGAATTTTGTGAGATTGCACCACCCGTCGCAGCTACGGCATCGATGTCGCGATTTTTTTCAAGTTCTATACGTTGCAACATTCATTTTGGTGTATAATTTGGTTATATTTAATTCCAATTTATGGAATATCACAGGTGGGAATTGCAAAGTAAACAAATTTCACTTACTTATATAGCACCTCAATGTCATTATGGTGGCATTATATTTTTTTTTATATTAACCCCTTACAGAACACCCACAGGGTCATAAGCAAAACTTTTTCACATTAATCAAATACATGTTAACTAATCAAGCTATAAACCAAATTCAGTTCAAATTGGCTCAGGGAGTTTAAATTTTCAAAATCTGAGTGGGGCTTCGAAACTTGCCCCTCCCAGGGTGATGACAAATATTGCCCCAGAAACTTCCTTGAACAAACTTATAGCTAGACCGTAAGGGAAGCTGAAAATTAAACAAACCCTAAAAGCATGCACATTAAAATGGTGGCAAAATTTGCATGTATTTTCATTGTTCATATATGTACTTCAAATGCATTTACATGTACTACAGTGAGGGTGTGGTGGCTCAGCAGGAAAAAGTGCAGGCTGCAAGGCAAGAGGTCCTTGGTTCGAATCCACCTGCAGTAACCCTATTGTGTCCTTGGGCAACAAACTTCACCACCGTTGCCCATGTGGGGGCATGGTGCCATTGTGTACTAAGGCATACTGCACGTTGAGGGTGCACTTGTCTTCAACCTATGCTAACCCTGCTTGTGTGGAGTTAGTATGTTAGGAAGCCGGACAGTTGCCTGCCATTGCTTGGTGGTTCTCTCCAGATACTCCACCTTCCTCTGCCCCATAAACTGTCCTACACAAGGCGACCATGGCTGTCGAAAGGATCATTAATCCCAAATAAATAAATAAATTGTAAAATAAATTAATACATGTACTACAGTTGATCCTGAGCAGAGCTTCAGAACAATGAAATTGCTGACCCACGATATTAACAGACCAGACAAATTCATTATACTGATTTCTTTTCATTACTCAAACAAAAACTTCAAAATTCAGAAAAAGATACAATGGGAACTCATTAAAAAGTACTGACCAATGCCGATACCAACTGTAGAAAAAGTGTAGACAGAAAATTAGAAATCAGGAAACGGAATAACGTATGAATGTGTTAATAATTTATACCCATGGTTGGTGATATAAATGCTTACTAGTAGTATTATACATATCATGCAAATCAAAAAATTGATTGAGAAAAATTTTGTCTTCATTTTCTATCCAACAAAATGTTCATAAAACTCCCCAAAATGTGTAGACAGGTTGCTGATTCGTCACTCAGTAAAGCATGACTACTTTAAAAAACTTCATAATAAATGAATTAGTCACCAACATTGTTTGAGGTCACAGCAATGCTACAGACACTGGGGCATTATTGACAAGGAGTTTGTAGCACATGAGGGAGGAAAGGGCGAACCATCTACATGTGGACAGCTTGGTAACTCAGGGAAGCTTATGGTATCTGTGAGTGTATTTCAGGTATGTCAAAGAGCTCTGCAGAAACTGACTTTTTAGCCAACTTTGTTTTAAAACAAGAGTTTTAAGCTATAAGATATATCGATAAAACCAGTATTCAGACCAGTATAAAATGAATACCGGTGCAATTTCAAAAATATTGGTTTATCTTCATTATTTATTTACTCACAATAAAATTTTCTAGACTAGATGTCTTCAGTTTTAACTGTAGTCCTGAATGAATAATATTATCCTTTTACCCAACAAATCAGCCACATCGACCAGCATAATACCTGTACACATATTCAGCAGTTGAACAAATATTTTAAAAAAAAATTCAACAAAACCATATGATGTGATCCCTCACTGGAATGAGCTTGTTCCAATGAGGGTTCACATGATATTATTTTGTTGACATTTTTGAAAAATTTGATAAAATACTATTTAAAATAATAAATTTTGATATCGTGTGTGTTGGGTAAAGGGTTATTTGAACTGCATCATCAAGGCTTGCTAATTTATTCCACTGTGATGGCTCAAGTCTCTATTCAGATATCTGAACATTCTTTTGATATCCCGGTGTACTGCAACATTTTTTTAATACCGATACCAGTATTCAGTTTAGAATATCATGCAGCCCTATCAGGAGCTCCTAAAATAGTCCAAGTATCATGCCTATTTCCAGTTAATCATAGGGTATAGGGATCCTTGATACACCCATCAGGATTCAGTTCATTTTCACACCTCAAGAGGATATCTAAGAACAATATTGAATTCCTCAAGCTCATAGTTGCTTACAGAATGATTTTGAAATTATGTTTATATTTTTAGTACATGCTAAGCCCCTCCCCCCCCCCACCCCCCATCTCCCTCATGAGAGCTAGTGTTAACTTTTTTTCATATAGCTCAAATACCTGTTGTCCAGTTATGCAGTACATCAAGTTTTATTCAAAGCAGACAAAGGAATACAGCAACAACCAAAGTTGATTGGGGGTGCTTCATGTCCTGTTTTGGAAACTCTGTGGATGGAGTCACAGCACTCTTGTTTTTTCACGGGTGATTATTTTCAAACTATCTAAATGTTTTTCATGGGTGGCTATTTTCAAGCCATCTAAATGAAGGTAATGACAACATTTTGAGGGCTAAGATTAGCCGAGGTTGATTCTCACTGAATTGAATTATATGACAAAAGATTTGCAGCAACTATAGAATAAATCTCTTCTAAAACCATTTCAAAAAGAAAATTCAATGCTCTACACCAGATTTTATACAAAATTCTGTATTAAATTTATTAATGGGGAGGTTAACACTAACCATTCTGGGTCCTGATGCTGTGAAAATTCAAAGCTGGCAGACAATTGTTCGAGCATATGAAATGTAGAAAATTGAGTGAAATGGTGAAAATAATATTAGTCTTCACCCTCTTAATGGACTTCACAATATTTTCAAATGATTTTCAACAGAATTACATTGTTGTTTTGAATATTTGAAAAATCATACTCTCTTTATTTTTCTTGAAATAACTTTTTTCAAATTGTAAACAAATGATTTTTTGCCAATCCAGTTGAAAGTTAATCAAACACTCAAGTTTTAAGAGGACAAATTCTTCAATTTTGTTCATAAGAATTAAAAGCATTGATGATTTTCAGACACTCCTCCAGTCCATTTCTATATGTACCCATACCATGTATGGTGGGCAGAAAAATTGCTTGTACACAGGCCATATGTACAGAATTTGATAGCTTTACTTGGGTCATAACGCGTACATTAACGTGCATATCAATGTGCTATTTGTGCGCATTTCATGACATGACTTCTAATTTTAACTGTAGCTAGATTACCTCAGCCGGTCAGTAATACAACCTTATTGAATTTTTCAATTCAATTAATGTATCACTGTGTGTACCTGGTGCTTTTTAAAAATTTTGTTGACATTATGTATGATGTAGGAAGAAGTGCCAACGTTATTAAAACTAAATATTGCCCATGTGGAGGGTGGTAGCTCTGTGGTTACGAAATTGAACTTTAAACTGTTCATAGTTCGATTCCCGCCAAGGTTAACTGCATTGTGTACTTGGGCAAAGCACTCAAGTTAATCTTGACTGCTCACTTGTGGGCACTGCGATTCTGAGTACTAAGGCATACTGCACATCAATGATGCACTTGTCTTCAACCTATGCTAACCATGCTTGTGTGGAGTTGGTACATTGTGGAAACTGGAAGTTGCTTGCCATTTCTCAGTGGTTCTGACGGGGTACCTTGACTTCCTCCATCCATAACGCCGTCTGACACATGGTGACCTGGGGTGTCATAAGAGTCATTAAATCCCATTACATAAATAAATTACATATTGTAAACCTAATCCCAGCTTTTCTTAAAAATCTGATAATTAGCCATTTCTTATATGAAGATTCTCCTTGATTTGAGGACAAACCATGGCTCAAATAGTGCTGAAATAGTTTGTAACTGGCTATCAGCATAATTGGTTGGAAAATCTGTCAACCGGATAATCATTATATCTTTAGTTCATGGAGTAGCATCTGGAGAATAAATAGTATGGTATTTGTCTGCGAGACATTAAGAATTCTTTCGCTGATGTGAACGTTGTCAAAGCTACCAAACATTTGCCAATTTTAGTGATGAACCGACAATCGGAATCTGCAATCAGAACCGGCCGGTTATGGGGCATCAGAAAATTATGATAACTGGCAGTTGCCAGTTATTCTATATTTAACACTGACTATTAAAAATCCCTTTGATATCTGGCCATTTCAATACAGATTTCCCATTAAAAATGTGTGTAGTGCATAGCAAAAAAGTAAGGGATTTGCAGAGCAGAGATAATACGGAATTTACCCACTGTAATCGGTACGAAATTGCTACCATTTCCTGAAGACTGTCACTGTAGAGTTTACGCCAACATTAGAGGGAGGTAACACGTTGAAAAAATAACATTGAATAATATCTCCTGACAAACATGTAAACCATGCGTCATACGACTTCACAGCCCACATTAACATCAAAGTTTTTGTATTCATTTAAAACACAAAGTATGTGTGCTCAGTAATCAGTATATTCCTTGTTAATACAGCCAAGTGTATTGCATCCTCACACAAAACCGTATTAACACTGTTTTACTGGAATAAAACCCAATCTTCACGAGAACGATACCGTGTGATTGTATCGTTAATAACAATTTTTCACCACACCCAAACCAAAATGCTAATATTATTTTGGCTAATATTGCCCAGCACTAAATATGCATACTCTGAGAAGTTATGTGGTATTAAGCTTTCGTAATTGATGATTCATCAACGAAATTCTGTACATGTAGTAAAACAGGCACCAACAGATTTTGTTCAGTGTCCCACTTCAACCATCAGAATCGGCATCATCGGCAAAGAAATAACAGGTAATCCATTGCAAGTTTTGATAATCGGTTCATCACTAGTCAATTTACAATGATCAAATCACCCAATCAATTCCATGCTGTGACAGACAGATGATCCAACCTGTGCTGTTGTGTTTGGGCACTGGACATGCAAACTGACATATTTATCAGCAAGAAAGCTCTCTGATTATTTTAAAAACATGTAAAAAGGTATTAAGCAGAATTATTATAACTATCAGTTAGACTGACCAATATTAACCAGACCCACATTATTTAATTCCAAGAAGCAGATAAAGTGTATATCCAAAAAATAAGGTGCACAAAATGTCTGGGTACAACTTTTGCCTTCCTCATCTGAAGGTATGCTTAGTTTTAAGCCATCCTTGAGCACAAATATGTCCTGAATACACCAATAAAGCTTCATTTTGATAGAGTAATTATACAGTACAGTTGCCATGGATTGGTCGCTTTCCATGGGTGAGCAATAATTTTACGGACGCAATAATATTGGATTTCAAACACCAATTATAGGATTTATCATCAACAATTTAATTACATGTAATGAAGCACCGGGTACAATCACTAATTAAAATTTTACTGCTGTTGATTTTTATTACCTGACAAATGTGTGCGTGGGCATTACAGCCCACATGTGCATTACGACCTGTCCACGGCGACTGTACTGTTTGTACAGAACATAACAAACCAAACACGGGCTGTACGTGTTCATTTTTTTTCAAATACAAGGGTGGTGACAGAATTTTTTATTTTTGTTTGAAAAGCTCCTTTTCCAAGCATCCCACCACCATTCATTTTTTTAGCAAAAATGTATTTTTAAATATTTTGGGGGGTTTACATGTTTTATTTCCTCAGTTCTTATGCCAAGATGAATACAGAAATGCATTTATGTTCCTGGAAATTCTTCCCCCCAAAAAATGGTTAGCTATGGTTTCTGAATAGAAAAAATGTGGGTGGTGCCAAAAATCTTGGCCTCAACCAGGGTGACTATACAGATCTTGACCCATAAACTACATTTGAAAGAATTTTATTCAATATCAATCATCAAATTATTACACCCACTGGTTTAACCCTTTACCCAACGCAGACGATTTCAAAATTTATTATTTTAAATATCATTTTTTAAACTTTTTCAAACAAATTCAACGAAACCATATCATGCGACCTCTCTTTGGAATGAGCTCAACGAGCTCGTTCCAAACAGGGGTCGCATGATATGGTTTTGTTGAAATTATTTGAAAAATAATTTTTTTTTCAGCTGCTGAATTTGCATATTACGCAGGCAGATGCGGGCGATTCGTTAGGTAAAGGGTTAAGAGAATAAGACTTTTTTAAATATTTGGGGGAAGTTGTGTACGGTGTTTAGTAGCAAATGCATCTGAGCAATGTGAGCTGTATAGATAATGCCAAAGATTTTTCAGTACTTCCATCAGAAATTCCTATAGGCAACGAAATAAAAAAAGAGTGATTAACAAATTTTGGGCTGCCAAAAGTTATTTTACTATAATTTTATGAAATGAACTACAGTATGGCCGCCGTGGAAATTCACTTTCCACGCTGTGGCCTGTGGGAAGTATTTTCATGGATGCAACAATATTGAATTAAAAGCATACGTGGACATCATCGTCCATGCATGGATTACGACCAGTCCACAGTGACTGTACTGTACATGTTCTGCCCCACTTGCATTTGAATAGGTTGAATGACAGTACATGTACTTTTTCATCGTTAAGATATCTAAAAAAAAAAATCCAGGATCCAAACACAGTCCACATATTTTGCCTCATTTCTTCTTATTATTATTTAGACATTACGTTCAAATTCATTTCCGCATTCACCCATCATAGTACACTGCCAACCTCCACAATTGGCACAAAAAATAAGAATTATTTCAATATTAAATATATTTTCCGGCCCCTATAGATTAACTCTTTTAACAGACACAATTTTATTAAATCTGGGGAGTGGGGTGGGAGTTCTGAATTTCTAGGACTAATGTTTTCATCTCAAAACTGCGTTCCCTTAAGTTAAGTACATGTAGGTTACACCTATTTTCATATTAATATTAATACTTCACTGATGCAGTACTGGCACAAGTCATTTGTTCTTCATATGGCCTCACTGTTGAAACCGAGCTTTTCATGAAAAATTACAAAAAAGTTTCCATTTTTCTCACAACTGTAAGTTTCACTGATAGATTACAGTGAAAATAGGAAACACGGAAAATTGCAAGTTAATATCGAAGAGTCTAACAGGGTAAGGGGGATCTAATTTTTCAGTGAACATTGCCATTCTGACACGGTTCAACCACCACAACACAGGCAACGTTGACAGTCCTCAAGCTAATGTCAACATCCTTAATACTGACATAAAACTTCGATGGGACTCTCAGTATCTCTGGAGCCGAAAGTGTCTGTTCTAACTTCTTCTTCTTCTTCTTATGAAATCCCAGCGTTGATTTTTCGCTGCACCTCCTAAATGGAGTAAGATAATTTATGTACAATGATTGTTTCTTAATAATTATATTTGATTTTGTTTCAATTAACTCATTCTGCTGTGATCCTCCATCAGAGTTGCTGATCTATGTTGATGAAGGTTCATGATATATAATCTGGACCAGTATTCAATTTTATGTATTAAGGTGTAATTTAAGTCTAACAGTTCAGTAAAACTATCACAGGAACAGTCAAGTATGAGTTGCGTAAGAAGAGCAGGAGTGTGAGTGATTGAGTTGAAAGCAGGAACGGGAATAAGAGACTGGAGTTTTATCAGAGCTGAATCTCTACACTTTTTTATTACCGGGTAAGTGCATGTAGTTAGCAGGTGTTCAACATTTTCAACCTCTTTGTTGCACATCTTACAGATCGGACTTTCATTGTAATATGCTGCTCTGTTGTTCTGCATGGTATATACTCCCACTAGCATTCTTACTTTGACCACAGCTCGTTTTATGTCTTGTACATTGTTTTTCACAGTTGACCATACATGATGAGGATAACCAATGTTGATTGATGAAGAATTCAAATATCTGAGTGATGTTTTACTTGTTATTTCAGTTTTGATTTCTTCCTCCCAGTAATTATCAATATGTGCATTGATCATTTTTTCCATTCCATCTTTTCTGGTGGTGATTCAAGGATATCAAAAGCTGATGGTAGATTATACCTTGATAATATCTTCCTCACCATGGAGAACCAGCTGTCAGACTTTAAATCTTTCATCGATAGTTGACGCTGAGCTATCTCTCTCTCAACTGAGTTCTTTCTCCTGCATATATTACCAAATAGTGATAACATTTTCTTGTGAATTAAGGCTTCGACTGGAATAACACCAAGAAGACCATATACTGCTGCAGTGGCGGTCCGAGTTGGTAGTGACTGTAGCTGCTTCAAGGTCTTTCTCTGAAACAATTCCAATTGTTTGATATCTGCTGAAGATGAAGATAATGATTCCATACCATACAATATTCAAGGCAGGATGAAAATTTTCCAGATGTTAACAGAAACTTGTGGGTTTAGTCCATCAGATCCATGTAGCCGAGCTCCCATCAGGGCATAAATTGTCTTTCTCCCTTTCTGAATTCTTGAATCCACATCACTTTTGCCATCAATTCTTCTTCCAATTCCCAGATGGACAACTGATTCAACATTTTCAATAATTTTGGATTCAAATTCAAATGATTCACCAGTAGGAGCATATCTTGATGGATGGTACGTAGATACAGTGCTCTTGGTGGGGTTGATGTGGTATCTTTCTCTTTTAGAGTAGTCTTCAACTTCCAATAACATCTGTTGGAATTCAGTTGAGTCATGAGAGAGGAGAGCAACATCATCTGCACAGGTTACATGGGGAATGCGTATTTGTCCAATCTTGGCTCCACTGTATCTCATTTCCAGATTCAGCAGGAGAGCATTGTTGAAGCGCTTGTAATGAGTCGCTGAGAGTACTCCTCCCTGACGAACACCTTGGTTGATAATAATGGGTTCCGATATATGTCCATTCCATTTTACCTTTGATTTCATATTTTCGTAGAGATGATTAAGAATTATCCACTCATCACCATCAATATTGTCAAGGAACAACTTTCTCATAAGAGCAGAATGTGGAACAACATCAAATGCCTTCTGAGCATCGAGAGTGCCCAGGAAAAGTGGTGTCTTCATTTCTTTAGATTCTGTAATTGCCTCGGATATGATTAGAGCTGCATTTGAAGCTGAAAGACCCTTTGTGAATCCTGTCTGCAGTTTGGATTGAGTTGTCATAAGATTGTCATCAGAGAGGCTAATCAGGATTTTCTCAATTATTTTCAAAACTATTGGTGTGACTGTAATTCCTCTATATTTTGTTGGATCATTTTTCTCATCTTTCTTGTGTATAGGTGTTATGATCCCCATCTTCAGGATATCTGGCACTTTCTTCAGCTTGAAACATTTATTAATAAAGCATGTAAGGAACTCTACAATTTGATTTCCACCATTTTTCAGATGTTCAGCCTGTATGCTAGTACAGTCTTGAGCTTTTGATGTTTTCAGGTGACGAATGATGCTGGCAACTTTCTCACAGGATACCTCTGGAATATGTTTGCCTTGGTTTTCACAGATGGACTCAATCACCTTCAAATCATCATCAACATTAGACTTGTGCACTTCATCAAAATTTTTCTCAACTTTTGGTGTTGCGAGTTGTTGGAAGTAAGTCGCCCATCCAGTGCATATTTCTTCTGGAGTGGATAGAGTTCTGTTATTTACAATGAGTTCATCAGTTATATTTTCTTCCGTCTTTCTTTGCTTTCTGATGAGTTTAAAAAACAAATCCTTATCAGATTCATTAGCATTCATTATCTTTTTTATCTCGTTATCCCTAATTTTAGCAACCTCAATTCTTTGTATTCTGCTTAAAGCATTCCTTGCCTTCCTTCTTTCAATTAGTTCTTCACTATTAGAATCATTCGGTTTTCCAGCTTGTTTCCATTTCCAGAATGACTGTTTGGATTTCTGCAAAGCATCTTGGATTTCTTTGGTCCATTTTTTCCTTACACGTTTGCGACCAACCCTGCAATAATGTTTCAAACATGGAGTACTTGTTTTGTATGCCCCGTGCAGAACCTCAGTGAGATGAAGAATTTCTCTTCGATGGAATCAGTAGACAGAACTGAGGATGGGAGTTTCAAATTCTTTTCAATATAGTTTTTGTACAAATCAGCATTACATTTGTCCCACCTTGGTCTTGTTTCATGTTGCAGTCTCGTGGACTTCTTTGAATTCAACATAAGCTTGAGAACTGCAGTCACTGGTACATGATCTGATACATTACCATGTTCTCTGTCAGCAATACTGATATCCATATTTTCTGCTTTCTTTTCATTCATGAAGATATAGTCTATCTGAGAGCAACTCTTCCCATTAAAGTGGATGAAGGTAGGTTTGTCAATGTTGATGGTTGCAAGCTTATTCTTGGTTATGAATTCATCAAATATACAATCACGAACAAACCCTTTTCTCATTTTCAGTGAAGCATTCCAATCACCACAAAAAATCATTGTGTGAGTATCTTCATATTTCACATTAATCTCAGCAATTTCATCTAACGTCTCAATGAATTTTACATCTTGTTCTTTATCACCTTTGGTTGGCATATATACATTTACTAAGCAGATCGGTGGACAGGATGAAATTTCTACAACAATGATATTTTCTGATCCATCAGGAAGGAATTTAGGATTTGGGATTGACCTCTTCAGCATAACTGCAACTCCTCCATGACCATGTGGTATGTGAGACGGAGAAATTGGATCATATTCATCAATGCATTTGGAAAAGGACAAGAATTCATGATTGATGGTGTTCAAAAATTTGTTATCGAATTTCAGCAGCCAGTGTTCTTGAATGCATAAAATTGTGGCGTCCTGTAGTAGCTTGTTGATATACACATAGTTGCTTTTTATCCCATGAGTATTAAAGGATATGATTTTGAGTGGAAGCTGCTGCTGACTACAGGACTTGGAAACTTTTTTGTTGTCAGCTATATCCATACGACCTCGGAGGCTCGGCCCCCACCTAAAAAAGGCTGTTTAACACCAGTAGAAACAGATGTACCTGTAGATGAGGGAAGAAAATCTTTTGAATTGTGAAGGAAGGCTACTTTCTCATCATTTTGTTGGTCACTTGGATTCCTGCAACCAGAGTTCAGTGGATTCTTCATCCTAGGACTCATGTGATTTCTTCTGTTTTTATCAGTAGTAAAACTTTGTGGCCTATGACTTGCAGATGATGTACATGTTTGTGCTGACTTGTTTTCACTAAATTCACTACCAGCAGTTGTTTCATTAGGCGAGTGGTAATATCTACAATTTGCTTTTATATCATTTGTATGCAAGCTACGTGAATAGTTTTGCTTTGTAGCCCCGTTCAAATTCTGTATATTATTCATATTTTGATCTCTGTACTTCCTGTCTTGCAGGATTGGGTGGTGTAGTGCATTCATATATGCCATGTTATAATTTGAACTGTTCTGATTGGGGAATTGAAAGTCCTGGTAATTGTAAGTATGCATCTGTTGATTGTGTGATGGTATTGCAAAGCCAGATGGTACATATGCATGGTGTTGAGAGACAAAAGCTGAGTTAAGTAATATTTGCTGTTCAAACATCTTATTGTGTATTTTCAGTTGATCTAATTCCATTTCTGTTTGTTTTTGTCGAACTAACATAATTTCTTGCATAAGTCTGTCACTATATTGATTTCCATGAAATGTGTTTTCAAATCCAGGTGGAGGAGTAAGATTTCCATTTACATATTTCTGTGTATTGATATAATCAGAATTGTCTTTTGTCTGGTTAAAAGAGGCAATTCTTTTTCGCAGAAGCTGATTTGAGTTATTTAACTCATCGATTTTATTTTCTAACTTCATGATTTCAGCTTTTTGCAGTGCAACTTGTTTGTGTTGTTCTCTCAAACTCAGTTCTTTCTCTTCTAACAGATTTAACGCAGTCTCAGAACAGAAACCTGAAACAAATGTCCCGGTGTTCGAAAAATCAACACTGGCAACTCGTCCTATTTCAAAGTTTCTGAACCGGCAGTTCTAAACACAAATTTAATAAATTAATAATTAGACTAACGCTCTCATTATTTTGATAACAAATACGCAGTCATATCTACTTTGGAAAAATCCGCAATTATAACTGAAGGGAATGAATGCGTTTTATTCATAACCTTCGAAGTTCGAGACACAAGCGCAAGGTCGCCTGTCGAATCATTTCAAAGAGTTCTCCGTAAATTATTCTCGAATGTAGATTAAAACCATTTTTGAGTAATTTTCAACGAGACTTTGACCTTAACATCTTTCCCAGTAAATAACGATCTGTAATGCGACATAAATACGATCAAATACGCATGTTTTGTATACTAGTCTGTTTTTCATACCACAGAGCCGCCATTTTGAATGAAGGGATAAAATTGAAAAACTGCAACGCTGACGGCAGCGAAAAAATATGTTTTTAAAATAATAACTTCGCATGTCAAAATATAAACGCAAAAGATAGAAGAATATTTAATTTAAAAATCACGATGTAGCATCTGAAGATATACACTCATTTAATACAGCGGTGGTCCCTTTATTCAGGTCTACTTAAAACTGGTTTCTAAGGAATGAAGAATATACAAGGTCATTTAATTATGGTCACCGCACGGAACAAGAAAATTAAAGATGTGTCATAAATTGTTCCGAAATGATCATTAACATCTACTTTTCCATCTCCAATGTCTGTTGTGCCTTCAAAATTAGATTTATTATCCTTTTGAATCACCCAAAGTTTTAAGTAGACCGACAGTGGTCGCCTTAATATGGCGGTCTCCTTAAGACTGTATTCTAAGCATAAACGGTCTCCCTTAAATTGGTTTACGGGTTCTATATATATATATATATATATAGAGAGAGAGAGAGAGAGAGAGTAAAAAAACAAACTTTTTTAACAAATTATTATTTAACCGCAAAATTCAAAAATATATATTATTTGCAATAATTCATAAAACAAAAAAAACAAATAATCGATCATGACAACAACACCTAAAAGATGCGAATTGAAATTGAAACAAGTCGAAACGTGTAAGAAATTCGGTTGTAAAATCTATAGATTACAACAACACGATGCCATCGAATTGAATGAGGTCGAGCCGAAGGGCTTTGAGCACAAATACAATAAATATAGCATGCCTTTGAAATTTGACGAAGCCACGCTCGATTTGTTTTACGAGTACCAAAGCGATCTACAGAACATCGTCGTCACCGAAGGCAGAGAATTTGACAAGGACGATTTGTCATTGCCCTACGGAAGTTACGTATATCCAAAAATATCTCTCGAACTCATGAACAAATCGGGTGGTGAGAGTGCATTCACCGATGTAAAAAAACTCGCAAAAGTAAAGATAAACATTCAACACATTTTCGAAAAAGAAGACGACATGACCGTCAACATGCTAATAACGGACTTGAAAATATAAAACAAAAGAGAGACTGATTTTTAGCGACGAAGAAGGAAAAAAAGTAATGAGATCTAGAAAGGTTGAACATCTCTAGATCTCATTACTTTTTTTTTGTTGTTTTGTCGCCCATATATATTATAATAATGTTTCCTTTTTTCTCAAATTTCGACGTTGATTCTTCTTTTCTCTTTTTTGTGATATATTACGTTTTTTATAAGAACGCATTTGTTTATCTGCATCATAATTATGAACGAATGTGGTGCATCTCTTGGTCACACTCACATCATTACAATTCTCTTCAGAAGGTAGTGGTGGCGGTGGAGAACGTCTCATTCTTTTAAATTTCAACCATCTATCCCAATCTTTTTTAAACTGTTTTTTCAGTTCTTTCCTAAGATATCCATCATTAGCATCTAATTGTTTTTCCATGTCTTTTTCCCACGCTATCCCACAATATTCATCATTAGCGTCTAATAATTTTTCCACATCTTTTTTGCACTCTATCCCGTGATATTCATCATTATCATCTAATTGTTTTTCCACCTTTTTATCCATTTTATATTATTTTTTTATACTTTCTATGATTTATATTTTTATATTTTATATAATTATATAATTTTTTTACATTATAATAACATACTCAAAATCGGTATATTCTTAAATGGCGAATTCTCACCAAACAGCAAACCCTTACGGAGTGGCTCAACGTTCTGTCCGCTCTTCAGATACAGACCGTTTCCACTGAAAGAGTTGCCACCTCTAACAGGTTCTAGATACAATCCTTCAACGTTGTCGTCTATGTGGACGTGACACACGGCTCCTCCCTTCTTCAAAAACAGTCCGCTGCCACCCATTAATTCCTCAACTGCCGAACTTGCGAGTCCCGAGAGAGCTCCCACGCCGAGAGTCTTTCCGAGAAAGGGCAATGCTTTTGTGGCAAAGGACAATGCTTTTGCGGCGATTACTGCCAATAGGAATAGGAAACTGCCTTTCATTTTCAAATTGTATTTCAATTGAGCGGGACTCAATCTCACCTTCAACCCTCTTCCATCACCAATTGCTTTCTCCATCCTTTTGCTTTGAGTTCTGGTCCAGGCGATTCGATCGTCACCGCCACTCATCAGATATTCATGAGTGAATTTGAATCTCACCAGCTCACCTCGAGTTAACGCTCTCTCAAGTTTCTTCCTCTGTCCTTTGGATATGTTCACGTTTTTAACCACGTATTCAGTCATATTTCTTTTTTTAAAATATATTTTGTTCAATTGTTTTTTTGTTTTAATGATGATTATATAATATAATAATTAAATAATTTTTGTAACATTAATATTGCGTTTATTTTATTTTCTTATTTATATATATATATATACGCAAATTTTTTTTTCGTTTTTTTATATTTCTCTTATGTGAATTCGTATCATCACCCTCTCTCCACGAAGATCTAACAGTTCACCATTTTGATCCGTCAATGTGGTTTTGAGACTATACAATGTGTCTAAAATCACTGGTAGATAAACTAAATTTCAAGGTCTTTCCACGATTTTATAACCCAGCAACACATTTAGAAAGAAGGAATAGATAGTCAGTTGAGCGCTACCATTCAGGTAGCTTCCAGCAATCATGTCCACGTTCACCAGAATGCTATTGACTGCGAGAATGTCAACCGTATTTTCAGATGCTGCATGGCCCAGATACATCTTTCGATCAAATCCCAGCATCTTGCCTATAGAATCGTTCGTGTTGAAATCCACTCGAAAATTATCTTCCAATTCCAACATCATCTGTAAGGTATTAGGGTTGGGAGCGAGTCTGATCTTGTTGCTTCCCTTTCCATCCGTCTTCATTCACATCTGAATGTAATTGTTCAAATCGTCTATGTCATAACTTCCTTTGGGAATTCAAATCTCCAACCAATCCACTCCGTCAGAATACTTGAATGAGTTATTCTTTTCGGTGACGTTGGGAAAGGAATAATAAGTCTTCAGATTCACCAATGCCATCTCGTATCTTTTCTCTCTATTCAGTTCAATGGAAGGTTCGAATTTCATCGCAAATCGGGTCGAATCACCACTCACCACGATTTGAATGGATTGTTTTGCAGCCGTATTCTCGGCTATCAATTCTAACAATTCTCCTTGTTCGAACATTCTATTTTTAATTTTTATTTTATTTTTTCAAAACTAAATTATTGATGATTTATTATTTTCTATTTTTTGTTTTTGCTCTCTATCTTATTATCATCAGAAACATAAAACTTGTCGAATCCGCTCCGATATTTTCAGCGATTAAATTCGCTAGTCAAATAGATCACGACGAAATTGTAAAGTCCTCCATCCCAAACCCTCTTGCAGAATCTCCTGAATTCCGCCACGCTCATGTCGTATGCGATGTGATCACCATAGATGTGACTGAGATTCTTGAGATCCTGGCAAAAGAGACACAGTAAATTAGCATTCTCCCTTATCGTCTGTCTGGGCAATCGAAAATAATTCTGTTACAGATAGAAACAGTACATGTTGCTGTGATGACCCCTAACGTAATACGATTCACATCGGTTCTGTCTCTCCAAAAGCAGATCATCGAAAATCATGAGATTCTTATCTTCCGATTTCAATTCTCTAGGATCCGGAACGTCGCTAGCGTTCTCATAAAATCGACACTCGAAGTTCGAAGATGCATTGCTCTTCATCAATTCCATCACCGCACCATCCAAAATGGTCGAAAGAGAAGCTTCACTTTTGTCGAATTCCTCCCTACTGTCAAAGATTCTGGCTATGACGTCCTTGGGCAATCAACGATCCATACACTCTCGAAGCAATCTGTATTCAGGTTGAAAAAAACTCTTGCCAAACACGAATAATCTGTCGTAATCCAACCAGATTTGTTGCGACAACAGATTCATCAACAGATTGGTCTTTCCACAATTCGATTTTCCCACTATCAAGCCTCTTATGCTTTTGGAAAAGAACTCGTTATTTGACCTCTTGGTTGCGGCGTCGTTCCAAGACATATCTTTAATGTTTATCTTTTTTATTTTTTGTTATTATGTTTTTTCAAACTCAGTTTTTATAAATATTATTATTTATTTATATTACACCGTCACAAGTTCTCTTCAATCCAGATCCATTCGTCAGTTTGGCTAAATCTTGTATGGGTACCACAGCATCCTTAAAATCTTTCCAACTTTTCGTTGATCGCTCTAACATGGCTCACTTCGCCAGTGGACTGATCAACTTGTCGATCAACGCATCGGCTGCCCTCTTGCCAGCCACAGAAGCGATCTTACCACTAGCTTCGGAAGTGGCTTTCTTACCAGCATCCAAAGCCGTCTTCTTGCCGACCTCAAACGTGGTCGATGCAAGTTTTCTACCTGCATCGCTCGTGAACGCTCGCATTATAGAATCAACAATGCAAAAACCGCCTTGAACGTAAGTTCTGATGTATCCCCTGTTCTTTATCACCAACATATTTTTATTTTATAATATATATTTTGGTTTTTTTTCACTGGTAAATCGTTTGTTGTTTAAATACTTTTTATTATTTTCTAGTGTAAAATTTGCTGTTTTTATTTTATCTATTGTTTTGTTTGTTTGTTCTCTCTACTTATTATATATATATCAATCCTTCAATTCATTCATCAGTCTTTTATAATCGTGTTTATTCAAAACCTTCTACCTCAACAAATCGTTGCATATGCTTACTATCTCATTATCTAATCCAGTATTACCAGTGCGTCGACTTGCCATCAACAATCTCAATCTCTGAGACAGAGCGTCAGAATCACTCGGAAGAAAAGTGGTTCTCACTCCTTTCCCAGTCACCGATTCAACGAATTTCTTATTCATATCCCATATGGGTTTCACCACCTTCGTCCACTTGTAACCTCTATTGGCTTTGGGTCTCGTTTCTCTGGCATCGTTATTTCTCTTCATGGCGTGGGTCTGAACCAGAATGTCACCGTAATTGTCGAAATCCCAATCCATGTAATCTCCAGGCTGGTCGAAAAGGAGCAATCTGTGCAGTCCAGGAGTTAATTCATACCTATTCGAACCGACGATTAAATTATCATCATCCTCTTGCACTTCAGTGTCGCCTACAAAAGATCTACCACCAGAATCCTTATAAATTCCATACAACAGATCTCTGTTACCACCAACCTCAGACGACGTGACGCTACCCGTGGTGAAAGTCGAAGTGGCATCATCGCTTTCGCTCACGTCAGTTTCTATTCTCATGGGAATGTAATCTGGTGATAATCTTTGAAAGGAAAACCCCTTTGTAAAACTGTCAGGCAATGAACCTGTTCTCAAAGAACTTTCTTTTATGGGCTTCAATTCATCAACGATCTTCTTCTTACTTCATTTCTGAACCTCTGTCAAGGGTTTAAATAATTTTGTGGTTTCACATCTTAATTCCATCTCTACCTATCGCCTGCTTCTGTCAGAGGACTGAATGCTTTTCTTGAGTCGTTCATATTCGTTGAGAAGTTGATCTCTCCATTTGGAATCTGTGATGTGTAAAAACATTTTTTGTTTTTTTAAAATTATTAATATTTCCATTAGAGTATGGTAACGTGAGTTATTTTATTATTCTCAAAAAATTAAGTGTATAATTATTTTTATGTTTTATGTTTTAAGTAAATAAAATCTTCTGTCTTTAATATATAATAACTAAAACCAGTTGAGGGAAAAACATTTTACAAAATGAAACCTTGATAAATGTGTTTTGCCCTCGAACGTGTTAAAGATCACATCACCGATTATTCACACCATGATGAACAGAACGACTTTGAAAAGTGTGAAAGTTTAGTGCATAAGAACAGAAAAGTTTTATCATAATCCTCAAACAGCATTTTAGAATGAGTGAAAAATTTTGTTTTGAAACCACTTTACGAACGAAAAATGAAAAACCAGTTTGAAAAAAACTGATCAAGTAATTCTTTCTGATTTAACACGTTTCAGAAGAATTGTATCCATCAAAAGGATTCATTCATATCTCTGAAACATTATCACGAGTCAATTAAAACTCAATTTACCTCTTAAAAACCAAACTGAGTGGAACGTGATTTTTCCGTCTCATTCATTGAACGAAAAACCTTTCATTTACACCGGAACAAAAAATGAAACGGCTTGCAAAGATTTCATAGTGTCAGTTAAACACAAATCTTACAACTTAACTATCTGAGTGGAATGCGATTTTATAGTCGATTTATTAAATGAAAAACCTTTCATGTACACCGGAACAAAAAATGAAATGATTTGCAAAGATTTCATAGTGTCAATTAAACACAATTTTTACCTCTTAAGACCCATCTAAGTGGAATGCTTTATAGTCGATTTTATTAAATGAAAAAGTATTTATTTACACTGAGTGCAATATTGAAAACACAACAAAACTGATCTATTATGATTTACCTTAAAACTCGCTATGACAAAACGTGGACGGACGATTTCCATCGGTTCTAATTTTCCAAACTCAAGTTTTTCTGTTTCATTCATTGAACGAAAAACCTTTCATTTACACCAGAACAAAAAATGAAACGATTTGCGAAGATTTCATAGTGTCAATTAAAACACAAATTTTCCTACTTAAAACTATCTGAGTGGAACGCAATTTTATAGTCGATTTTATTTGAATGAAAAACTATTTATTTACACTGAGTGCAATATAGAAAACTCCACAAAACTGATCTATTACGATTTACCTTAAAACTCGCTATGACAAAACGTGGATGGACGATTTCCATCGGTTCTAATTTTCCAAACTCGAGTTTTTCCGTTTTGGTTTGGAAAAAAATCCTCGACGAGTGATTTCGCTTTACACCCACTTCGCGCCATTGGCAAATGTGGAGAAAACGTTTTGAGATTTTCCCGATGTAGAATCGGAAAATCGTTTTCGCCGATCAGATCACACCCTCGATGTCCAGAATGCGATCATGAACGTGGTGGTCCAGAACCAGCAAACCACATTTTTTCGATGTACCGGAAGCCAAAATCGGTTTTGAAAAAAAAAAATATCGTCGACGAGTAACTGCGCTTTACACCCACTTTTCGCCGTTGGTGAACATTGAGAAAACATTTTGAGATCGATTTTCCTGTCCTAGAGTTGGCAAATCGGTTTCACCGATCGGATCGCACCCTCAACCGTTCAAACAGCCGTTGGTGAACGTCGGTGTCCCAGAACCGGCAAACCGCATTTTTCATGCTGCCCTAGAATCAGCAAAACGTTTTTTGCCGGAGTTAGCCAACGATAGATCGAAGGTCTGATCCGCGATGGGAACGTCGAGAAAAAATTTTTAATTTACGTTTTCTTCGAATTTCATACATTTTTCCCCTTCTGAGCGATGTGTCGAATGTACTCGTTCACCAATGGATGTTTGAACGGTCAAAAGTGTGATCCGAGAGGGTGAAAAGCATTAGCCGGTTTTGGGACACCATGTAAAAACAACACTTTTTACACTCTGTACATGATTTAACACTGTATCCCTATGGCGGTACACGTACGTGTACGTGTACAGTTTTTGTAAATTCTGTCCTTGAATCGGCAATTTACACCTACTATTGTTAAACAAACTTTGTTCCAGAATATCACAAGCTGGTATAACTATAGATTTCCTGTCAGTCTGAAGTTTATCCCATGCAACAAGGATTTCTTTGAAAAATCTGGTAATTATTTCAAATACTTCATTTCTGGAATTATGTAAAATATTCCCTTTTCCAGGTTCAAATTTTTATATGCCCGGAACCAATATTTCATCAAAGATTTCCAAGGAAAAGTAGTGGCGCTAAACCGTTTAACCCATTTCAAACGCAGAGCATACTTCTGTTTTGTTATATCTGGTACACCCAATCCACCACGAGGGGGGGGGGGGGGGGGGCTCGAGATTTACAACTTCTTTACAAATCAGGGATTTATTACCATTCTACAGGAAGTTGGTTAGGATAGCACTTAATTCTTCTTCATATTTGAGTGGAATGGGCGAAACAGTTAACGTATACCAGATTTTTGAAAGCGCTAAAGAATTCAGTATTATAGCCCTTCCTTTCAAGGTTAAAGACCTATTCTTCCACATGTTTTAAGTTTTCTTAATTTTTTGAATAAGCGACCCCCAGTTTAGTTCATAACACTTATTTTCATTTGGACCCATGAAGATACCAAGAATTTCAATAAATTCATTTTGAAGTTTGAATGGGCAGTTATCAAAGACTTGATTTTTAATTGAACCAAAAGGTATAAACTCACATTTGTGTTTTAGTTTTTCTTTTCTTTTGCAAATGGTTCAGCAGATAGTACATATAACATTGCTGAAATTGGGCACCCTTGACACACTGACCTTTCAATATTGAAAAAAACTGGAAGTATGACCATTAATTTTCAAACAACTACAAGCCCCTGTATACAAAAGTTTTATCCATGAAATAAAATTAACCCCCAGTCCTAACTTTTTAAGAACTTTAAATAAATAATGGTGGTCTTTTATTAAATTCGACTCTTGTTTTTGAGTTTCGCTTCGCAGGAAAAATGCGGTGTTCTTTTCATCTTCTACAACTGTTTTAACTTTTGATCGGAGTACTGCCCCGTGAAGCTTAACCTCTTCAATTGCATTTAATTCTTTTTCTAATTTTTTCGTTGATAATTGATAATGATCCCATCCTGTAAATCCTAGCAGACTCGACTCTTAACTGGTTTCTTAGCAAATTTCCCTTTTCCACTACTTCCCCCTTCAGACGAGTTGCAGTCATGATTGAATATTTTTTAATTTTGTATTTTAAATTATCCCACCATATCTGCAAATCAATTTTGAATAAGAAACAGGATTTTTCTTTTTCAATCAGAATCTTCATTTCTTTAATAACATTTTCATTTGATAAAAGTTGATTATTGAAAATCCAAACCCCTCTCCCTCTTTCTGTTTGATCTAAATTAAATTTCGACACTAATACCCTATGGTCACTGAGACTTGTGTTCTGTAAATAGCAAAATTGGTTAAAACATGTTAGGGTACTGGAATTGATAATAAAATCAATTCTACTCTGCTGCAATGAATCTAATCTAAACCGATGCCACGAAAACTGTACTTTGTCAGGATGTTTGTGCCTCCAAATCTCAGTTAGCTCATTATCCAGCATAATGGACCATAGAGCTTTGGCAGCATTATTCATAACAAAATTGTTGGAATCCAATGGGCCCAAATGTGTATTAAAGTCACCCATCATAATGAGATTTTTTTTTAATTGAATTATTTAAATTAGAGAAAAATGTTACTCTTTCTTTCAAATTATTAGGGGCATAAACAGAAATAATATGATAAACAATATTCTCTATATTGAGTTTTACGATAAGTAAACGACCATTATCGTTCATGGACACCTCTTTAACAAAATTTGAATATTATTTGGAAAGCATCATTGCCTCTCCACAAGACGCATTTGTGCGATTGTTGGACAAAATCTTACAACCCCAAATAGTTTCGTATTTTTTAACTAGGGCATCATCAAAATGAACTTCTTGTAGAGTGGCTATGTCACACCGCTTTTCTTTTAGTAAGACAGTCAGTTTTTTTAAATTTTTCTACACTCCTTAACCCATTACAGTTCAAGCTGCACAAAATGACCATTGACGAGAGAAAACGAAACAGTAATGTATCCATAAAACTGCAGTTCACAGGCTTGGCAATTTCAGGAGAGCGATTTTTTAGCTCTCCTTACTGCCCTCCTGAAAGAATTAAGGAGAGCGAAAAATTGCCCTCCTAAATATTTTGGTCTGGGATGATTGAGATTACATGTATTATGCTCACATTAAATTTTTGTTGTAAAGCAAAAATGTAATTTAACTTCGAAGTCACATAACATCACGTAATTTCATTTTGAAAGTGGTTTAGTGGTAAAAGGTAATGGCTGCAACCACACCCAAACACAGTTGCAATCATTTGAAGCAAAATGGTTTCACAGCAATATTTTTTTTTCTGTCAGTTTCAAGTTCAACAACTGACATCACAGTTTGAGGGGTAATTATTCAAGGAATATTGACACTATAATATACTACCATTACTACTATCCTGTCACTTGAAGCACTTGCACCAGGATGTGACTGTAGATTCAAGCAGACCTGTTGTCCAAGAAAGTCATACGCCTACCACTACCACCCTTGGGGGTTGAAGGTGGTAGTGGTAGGCGTATGACTTTCTTGGACAACAGGTCTGGGTACACACACAGGTCTTGTCAAGTGTGTATTCGGTTGTTGAGTGAGACATCTAGATGTCTAAGAGATTTCGCTCTACCTTAGTAAAGTTAATAAAATCACTGACGTAGTCTGTTGGTTTCAGTTTCAATGCGTTCGTTCAACTGGACACTTAAAATGCTGTGTAAAGCGAATTGCTCTCCTAAGCTGATTGAGGAGAGCGATTTTTTGCCCTCCTGCATTTTTGCAGAATGCCAGGCCTGAGTTCAGACAGAATCCTCTTTCTTTTTTCTCTTCTTTTTAGCATTTTTCGAAATAGGGTCATTTTGTGGCCTTTTTCTAAGTTTCATTTGAGTTTTATCAACCTCCATATCTGACTGCTGGGAATCGGGATAGTCAGTCACTGAGACAATCTCAGAAGCTGTCTCCCCATTTTCAGGAGTGAGTTCTTCGTTATGATCCATATTTTCAACTGAGTTATCAACAGGACCACCTACACATTTGTCAACATTGTTTGGCACCTCAAGCGAAACTTCATCTTGTGAAGTAGGGTTTTCAGAACTAGAAATTTTAATTTCTAAATTAGAAGAGTCACACACAGAACTGTCAGAAATATTTGGTGAAGACCAGTCTGATTCATCAGATATACCCATACATGTACAACTGGAAAATGTTAATCCACATTTTTCACACAACTGATCATAATAGGGGTGTGAACCTTCAACAATTTCATCTTCCTTTGTCTCACAGTAACAGTACTCTCACAGTTTCTTACATGTTCCACAAGTGGGTTCTGTGCAAAATCTTGACATGTGGCCCTGCATATGACATTTGAAACACGAAATTTCCGGACAATGTTTGAGAATATCTTGATCACTGAGACATTTACTACATACTTTAACCTGGTCATTATGTAAAAATCTAAAGTATACTGGTCCATCCACTGTATTGAAACGCATATTGTACGGCAAGGATTTTATATGCGATGGAAATCTAATTTTAACATAACGAGTTCCATCAGCTACCTCAGTCCCAGGATAAAACCTCCGACGAACAGGTGATAATGGAACAATTCGAAGGTCAATTAATTTTTCCAGAATAATTTCATCTTCAATATAGGATGGCAAGAACATAAATGAGACTTCAACTCCACACAAGCAGGGTTAGCTCTGGTTGAAGACAGGTGCACCATCGACGTGCAATACGCCCCAGTACACAACGTCACCGTGCCCCCACGTGGGCAATGGGGGTGAGGGGTCTTGCCCAAGGATAAAACGCGGTTGCCGCAGGTGCGATTCGAACCGAGGCCCTCTCGACTTGCAGCCTGCACCTCTACCTACTGAGCCACCGCGCACCCTATTGATTGGTACTCAAAAGACTCTTTGGGCATCTGTAGCTATATAAAAATTGCAAAATGAAAAGTGTTTCTCCTGAATTACATCGAAAGAGTCAACGTGTATTGGTAGCACCATTCTTGTTATTGTCATTCCAACTTGACCTCTAGTTTTCCTATCCACTTTTCTAGCATACAATTGAACAGAAAAACATATTCACTTCTGAGTAACAGAGAGTAGGTCTCGGATGAAATCCGCTTTCTCAAGGTTTCACAAAAATCATTGCTGCTTAGAGTAACTGTTTAGTATCGTAGGCAAAATCATCATCGCACATGTTTATTCGTATAATATAACTTGACTTCAACACGAACAAGCTTTCCGCTTATTGATACTGAAAAAAGTAGGGCCTTACGCCTGTGATCACTCTAGCTCACTTTGTTTTGGAGGGCGAATGGCTGATTTATTCCAACTTTGTTTTGCAGTGTTGTTGGAGGACACAGTGGCGTAGCCAACGGGGCCTAAGGGGCATGGACCTCTAAAAATTACAGTACAAAACGGGAAATTAAAGCATCAGTGGGTCCTAAATTCACTCTCAGGGTAATGAATTTTCAAAATTTTCTAGTGGAGCCCCCGAACCCCCTTCAGCGGGGGTGGGATACCGTAGACTTGAGGTGAGGGGGTATGACTCTTCCATTGGTGGGGGTTCGGGGGAGGCCCCGAACCCCCACCAATGAGAAGGCCATACCTACCCCAGCTCCGGCCTACAGCTTCAAATATGCCTGTGGCATATATCGACCTGGCACCACTAAAATCTACCCCCCCTCCCCTAAATGGGAAAATCCTAGCTACGCCCCTGTGATGGCATGCAGGGAGCATGGTGACATAGTGGTTAGAATATTCAACTTCAAACCGAAAGCGGCGGACGATTCTATCCTGACCAGCGGTAAAGGCGTTCTGTCCTTGGGAAAGATACTTAATCCCGATAGCCCATATGGGGGGAACATTGGCGCTGTGAACTAAGGCGAACTGGGACGTGACGTTGCGATAACCGGTTCTCGTCAGATCACCGAAGTTAAGCAACGTCGAGCCCGGTTAGTCCTCGGATAGGTGACAGTCTGAGCGATCAATTCAGACTCCCGCGTTGTGTCCTTGAGCAAGGCACTTAACCCCGATTGTCTACATCGGGGCACGGCGACGCCATGTACTAAGGCGTACTGCACGTCGATGGTGCGTGTCTTCAACCAATCTAACCCTGTGTGTGCTGCAGTGCGGAGTTGCGATGTTGGGGGTGCGGAATCTGACAGCTGCTCGTCCTTGCTTGGTGGTTCTCTGCGGGTACTCCTGCTTCCTCCACCCGTAAAACTGTCCCCAACACGATATGACCTTGGCTGTTAATGTGTGGTTAATAAATAAATAAATAAATAAATAAATAAATAAGGCATACTGCACGTGACGGCGAACTTGCCTTCAACGACTGCTAAACCCACTTGTGTAGAGTTGGTACGTTGATGGGTCGGAAAGTTGCTCGCCGTTTTTAGTTCTCTGTAGAAATTAGCCTGGCTCTGCTCCTCAGGCATACAATGATCTTCGGGAGAATATAAATAAGTCCATATAAAACAAAATCCTTCCACAAAACACATAGAGGGAAATTCCCTCCTCAAACACCAGGAGGTCGGGATTCTATTGCGTATATAAGGAAAAATAGAATGTTCCTTTAAAAAAAATCCATCCCTAAAAACCAAAATGGTGGAATACATCGTTTGTAGGGAAATCGTGTAAAAAAACAAAATGGCGGATTTATATAGAGCATCTTGGGGACTCGTGTCAAAAAAAATCCCCCATCAAAACAAGTTGGCGGATTTGTATAGCGTATATAATATAGGGGAAAAGTCTCCTACACATTCGGTATAATACTACAACTGCAAATGCCTGAAGTTTACAAATTTTCCAACATTTCGAAATTTCAGTTTTGATATGAAATCCCCACATACCCTTAGTGCAAAATTTATTGATAGCATTAGCAAATTAATACTCGAAGTATTATCAGATTTTATCAATTTTAATAAAATATATATTATATTATCAATACTAAAAAAAACACGTGTTCGTATTTTTTAGTAATATAAATATATATTTTATTAAAAGTGATCAAATCTGAAAATACTTCGACTGCCTGTGCTTAATTCCACCCCTAACCAACATTTAAAGGGTTAGTCTCACCTACCCGGTTGGTCGTAGGTAATTAATAACTAATATACTGAGTTTAACAGTACAGTTAAAACTAGAAGTCCTGTCACGAATAGTGCGCTTATCTAGGCTTAATTGCGCGTTGGAATTGCACGCCATTGCCATATCGAATGGCATCCAAAGCACGGCAGGTTCTCCTGGTTACTCATAGCAAACACATGCAATGTTTCTGCCAATGGACCTCCGGGTTACCCGGAGGTCCATTGGCTGAAACATTGCTTGTGCACAGGCCATATGCACAGAATATGATAGCTTTACTTGGGCCATAACGTGCACATTAACGCGCATATCAACGTGCTATTTGTGCGCATTTCATGACAGGACTTCTGGTTTTAACTGTAGCAGAATATTTTATTTAAGTGTCACATTTCAATACACATACATAATATATACATAGAGTATTTACAAAATATTTATATGAACTTCAGCCTATGAAGGCTTATGAGACACATTTTCATCAAAGGTAGGTCATTTTTTCAGTAGTTCATAAAAAAACAAAAAAAAACAAACAAACAAAAAAAAACAAAAACCCCCAAAACAAAAAACCCAAACCCGAAAAACCAAAACATTTCGCACACGCACACTCTTGCGCACACACACACCCTTGTACACACACACACACACAGACATGCACTTGCGCGTATACTTTCGTGTACTAATTTTCTTTCACATTTTCTTACTCCCCCCCCCCCCCATCCCCCATCACGTATATCTGTCTCTCTCTATCTCTTTCCCACTGAAGTGTACTCTCTCTTAGAATGGCGCATTCGCAGATATTTTAATTCGGCATCTCCCTTACATTCACCCACGTATTTTTACATGGCTTAGCTATTTCAATTAATAATACAAATAACAAAGTAGAGGAACGTTGAAAAATCTACAAATGCAAAGAGTATAAAAGTATGTACAACCGCCTTCAGTGCGGGGGAGGGGTGGGGTACTACCACTCCCAGAAGTGGGTCCCTGCTGGGACATGATAGTTAGCTGAACGCTTGCAATATCAACTTGGACGTCCCAGTTGATAAGAGGACCAGTATTCAGAACCATTAAGGTATACTTCATCTGGCGTGTGAGAAAATCCATCATGAGCAGTTGTCTCACAGTACTGAATTTCAGTATATTCATAAAGTAATTTTTAATTGATATACGGCACTTATATGGGTTAATCTGGTCTGTCCCACCTATCCGGTTGGTTGTTGGTAATGAAAACGAATTGAGTTAAGCGAACAGACTTACTAGATTCTGACTATTATCCGCCTCCCTTTGATCTACCTAATTTCCACACATTTTACAGAAACAATAGCAACCGGGTAAGCGAGACGACCCCCATTTACTAATGTGCCACGGGCTTTCACCACATTCCACCGCCACTGCTGCATATGTTTACCTTTTTGATATCGACAATTTGGCTGCACGTCTCGATGCAGTCACGTGATTGGGAAATAAATATTTACTGTTGTTGACATCAACAGTGTTATAAATAAAACTGACACTGTCTTGTTGAGTGAAAAGAAAATCAAGATGGAAGCACTAGCGTTACACGATTTTCAAGCAACAGCTGCCGATGAACTCAGTTTTCAGGCGGGTTTCATTTTAAAGGTACTAACGTCTATATCAGAAATATGTGTACACTTGTTAATTAACTTTCACGATCAGTTTTTATAGTTCACCGTGACATAGAGATACTTTATGGGTCGTGGAATATTTCGTGTTGAAGGATTGCACATTTTGCACAGTCATCCTCGTTTTACGCCAGAAAAAATCCACTTGTTTCCAATTTGTTGGTCAGAGAAATTCAGGATGGTGTAGGTAATGTAATTTTTTTAATTTTTTTTTTTTGGGGGGGTGGGCGTTGAAACCAACCCAAATGGCGCCAGAGTATTTTTCGAGTGGAACATTTGTTTAAATGCTGATGAATTAGGGACTTATTTACTACATTAATAAAGATCCCCTCTATCTGTCTGAAAGGAAATATAGTATATTTGCAGGTTGTGGGGGGTGGGGGGGGGGGGGGCAGAAAAAAGAATTCGGACACAAGGCGCAAATGGGTTTTTTTTCGACTATTGGGCGCAACCAACGCACCTTTTTTGAAGGATGTTTTTTCCCATTTTGAAATGTGGTACCCCCAAAATTAGAGTAACTCGCACATAAACTGCTTTGAATAGCAATTTCAACAGGTGTTTTTGTTGGAACATGGTTTGTAATGTTTCAGTAACCATTCCTGACATTTAATCTACCCACAATCAGCTAATGGATATAAAACAGAATTCTCCAGAGTTTGCAACTGGAATTTAGTCCTATTTCTTGGCAAGATTATGAATATATTCAAACTTTCTCATAGACACCGGTAGCAGACCTGGTAATTCATCCTTGTTTCCTCGGCAAAACAATTGCTGTGGAAATTGCAGTGAAGCCTATTCGATTGCGTAAAAATCATCAGGGGGCAGGGCATAGTCTCAATTGCCTTGTATATGTAATATGCGGTGAAGTGAATTTATTTATTTATTTATTGGTGTTTTAAGGTCACATATTTCTGCACAATGGCTAATCATGACCATGACAGTTTTACGGGTGGGGGAAGCCGGAGAGAACCGCCCAGCAACGGCGAGCAACTGTCAGTTCCCCAACATACTAACGCCACACAAGCAGGGTTAGCATTGGTTAAAGACAGGTGCACCATCGACGTTCAGTACGCCTTAGTACACAACGTCACCGTGCCCCCACGTGGGCAATGGGGGTGAAGTGTCTTGCCCAAGGACACAACGCGGTTGCCACAGGTGAGATTCGAACCGAGGACCTCTCGGCTTGCAGCCTGCACCTCTACAAATTGAGCCACGCGGTGAAGTGAAAACTTTCAAGTAACTTGAACGTGTGAAAGAAGTTCGAGATACATGTGTATATAATCACAAAGTGCAGAATCTTCCACTCAATTAGATCATGCCAATATCATGAACCATGTGAATGCTGAGATAAAAACATAGAACTAAGCAGGCAACTTGCTCAATATGTATAGTATGAGTGAAATAAGATGCAGCATAACCACAAACTGAGTATTTCGCTGCTTCTATGTTGATAACACTAGAATCTGACATCAGTTTCTGGAAAGCTCTGTAAGAGCTTTCCAGAAACTGATGTCAGATTCTAGTGTCGTCAACATAGAAGAAGAACACATAGTTTCTAGTGGTTATGCTGCAATTTGTACTGTAAATTGTCAGATGAGTAATATATCATGGTACAACCCACATGGTTTGATTCCTTGTGTAACCTGGAAATTGTGCAATTTCGACCACCACAAGGCTTTTTGAAGAAGCCATCCTCGGCAGCATTTTTGCTGTGGATATTTTTCATTTTCTCGGCATTTTCCTCAGCATTGCTGATTGCTGAGGATGAATTACCAGGGCTGCGGCAGACAGTGTATACGTGGGTAATCAGGAGAGTATACAGCATTTACTGGCATTCTACCTGAACAGTATTAAGACATGTGTAGCAGGAACAGGTGTGAAATATGTTGAGAATTTTGATGTTGTACCTGATTTCACCACTGTATTTGCTACTATTTCTTCTGATTTCTTTTTGTTTCTACCCATTTCTACACTCGATTTTAGTTTCATCGGTCTGATCTGAATTTATTAAGCTTTATCAAGTACTGAATTTGTAAATGCATTTAGCTGAATGTTGTATTGGACCTGTCAATTGTCAATGCGATGAGAGTGATTTTTTGCTTTCGGAAAGCCATCCCTCATAAACTCTGCGCTGTTGCACCTTGTCCGATATGAGTAGTGCATCATTTGATAGGGCGTTTAGTAAGCTGTGATCAGACAGCAAGAGAGAATCCCAACCATGTGGCCCATCACTACTATCCAGGGGAAAACCCACGGGTAATGTGTGTGAAATCAAGCGATATTTTAAGGCACACATGTTACCAGTGTTTTTCCCCTAGATAGTAAATGGGCCACATGGTTGGGATTCTCTCTTACTGCATGACCAAATTTAAATAAAGAACTACTCATATCGGCCAGGATAAAACAGCGCAGAGTTTATGGGGGTGGATTTCCGATTTGTCTGTTTTGTGTCACACACGTTGCCAAAGATTCATCCTGAGTCTCAAACATAGTCATTCTGGTTTATCAGTCTACGAACGTGTTTTCATATACTATCAAAAATTTCACAATGTTGTTTCATCTCTTCAAGTTAGATGAGAACGTGAGAAAGAAATGGTGACCATCTGCGTTAAAAAGGTCTACCATATCTTTCCAAATTTGGTCAGGATGCATTATGGAAATTTTAGGGCTCTGATGTCTCGAGTAGCGCACCTGTGATTAATATAATATTACCTTTTATTAAACGCCTGTTGTATGAAACCCCCATCTACAGCAACACTAAACCGTGCGGAAAATCTGTTCCGCACATATGTGAAAATTTTAATTGGCCTTTCCCACACATTCACTTTCCAGCTATCATGCTTAATGAATTTATAAAGTATCATGTTCATGGGCCGGAAAAGCGGCCTCTCGGGTTCAAAGGGCTAATCATAACTTTGAAACCTTCCTTTGAAATATTACACTCCATTTGGAGCTTTCTATTTGTATTCAATAAAATCTTGAAAATCAATGTGGTCATATATCTATAGGCAGGGACCGACCTGGGCATGCGCCAGTGCGCATTTGGTTCTGAAACATCAGGACCTGGCTCTTAAATCTCAGAAATAGGCTTCTCAGTTGGCGCGTAACTTCTCAGATCATATTTTGATATTCTTTCGATGGATAATCGAGAGAGACACTCTTACATGTATTATATATATGATTATCATTTATCATTGTTGTAGAGTGCTTAAGTTAATACTTCAAGTCTTAATTACCAAGCATTAATCTTCACTGTGGTTTCTGATCAAGTCTTGGCTGCCTAAATAGGCAGCCAAGACTTGATCAGAAACCACAGTGAAGATTAATGTTTGCTATAGTGTACTAAATGAAAATGATGAGAGCTATTACATACTTGCAGTGTGTGTTACAAACAGCAGTGTGACTCCGTAAATTGAAATCTGGCGCATGAATTGAAAAAATAGGCTCCGAGGCTAGAGCGTATTTTAAATAGTCCTGATCAGTCCCTGTATAGGTGATGTGTAGTGACCATAGGGTTGTGTATGTAATGTCGGAAAATGCCGTTCAGGTTCCTATAGATGGATGAAAAAGTGTGTGTGTGTGGGGGGCGGGGGGGGGGGGCACACGTGGTCCATGTGCCACTTGACTCCGCCGCCCCTGATTATAAACTTCATTAGGGATTTTGGTTGAGGTCGGGAGTCAAGATGTTTTATCTTTTGCCAAAAGGATTTCGAATTAATCTCAACAAGGCCTTCAACGTCGACCATAATCGACTATTTTTTCTCTCGTTCATTGAACCGTAAACGGTTATTAAATGTTTTTCGCGATAGTTGAAACGATAAACATTTTTTGTTTTTCTCTGTTATTTTCGTTCTGTTTTATTCATATCCAAAAATCGTTTTTCATCTGCATGCATTTCGTGCCAAAGATCGATGAACATTTGGTTCCAATAAGGTTTGCAATATTTAATTTTTTTTTTATTTTTGACGTTATTATAATTTGGGAATACAGTTACTATAGCTCTGTAGTAGTGGTTTCTACAAATTTTGAGTGGATTTTATCAGCTTGGTCTTGCGTTTCCCTTGCACATTCAGTTTCTGATATAATCTGTTTGAGACAATGTCGTGAGTTCTCATTTATAAAAATATTATCAGGTAATGGTTTGTGTATTTTCTTACATCCATTCAACGTGCCCATGACATGTGTCTCGGTAACTATCAAGGCAGATTCCAAGTTGAGGTCAGATATTATGAATCTCTGGTCTAGGGGTTTACTTACTAGTTTCGCCCAGTATATGGTGTGGATTATATCCATTAATTGTCATTTGAGCGACCACCCCTTCCATTTAGGCAGCACAACTTTGCATCATTTAACCCTTTACCCAACGTAACGGCCAAAACCAACCAGCGCTATTCACAAAAATCAGACATTTATTTGTCATCATTTTTTTCATTTTTTATCTCAAAAACATAGGTTATGACCCCTCTTTGGAACGAGCTCGCTGTGCTCGTTCCAAATGAGGGGTCATAATCTATGTTTTTGAGACAAAAATTGAAAACAAATAATTATTCAAGAATTTTGTTCGCAAGCGTCGTCTGCTTTTCGTGTTAGGTAAAGGGTTAAAAATTCCAAAAAGGAACGCCCATGTTGATTGACAGTGCTATCAATTGATATTCTTTGGGGTAGTTCGTCAAATTCTTTAATGTAGTCAGTCAGGTTACCAATTTGGGCATCAAAGCAGGCATGTCAACCGGTACGTAACGGTACCGGTAACGCCGATTCCCTCATGCTCCAGCCGGTACCGGTACTGAAGCTTTTGTCCCGCCGGTATCGGGACAAAATTATTTTATTTGGAAATTCTTAACTGAACGGGGGTAAACAGACTGATAATCGTGTATGGCACACTTGCACGACATACTTTCAACTTGTTTGTGAATAAACATATCAAAACACTAAATGTGCATGCTCTGTCTGCACAGCGACCTCGATGAGGTCGACCATTTTGACTTTTCAAACGTAGCATCAAAGACAATGATAGCGCCGTCGTCGGTTACTTCAAAGAAATTATTATGTGGCGTCATCAAAGTAATCATAAAGCACGATTTTCGTGCTTTATGATTACTTTGATGTCGCCGCAGAATAATTGGCACGGTGCCATGTTTGTCTTTGCAATCTTGGGGACTGGGTCGGTTTAAAAGCGAATTTCTAACATCTGATTGTGATATGTCACACGATTGCTGATTTGTCCCGGTACCGGTGCCGGTTTCGGCGGGACAGGCTTTGTCACGTCCCGGTACCGGTTATGTTGGTACCGGCGTACTTTGACATGCCTGTATCAAAGTCTCCACATAATAATATAACACGGTCAATCTCATAAAACATGTAAATATCCGCAAGTATCTGGAAGTAATAGCAGTCAGCATCTCTACTCCAAGGGGAATTCTCTAGTGGGAGATAACATGGGAAAAGAACAAACTGAAAATCATGTCCCTTGGTTTTCAATTTTACGCCCATCACGCCCATCACAACCCTAAACAGAATAGTCAAACTGATCCAAAATTTTATTATAAATTAATAATCCAAAACCACCAAAACCCCGTGGTGCAGATCTATGTTTCATCTTCCTATTCGAGCTCACTAGGGCTGTTACGATTAATCGATTGTCGATTGGTCATTCCGAAATCGATTAGTATTTTTCGTTGGTAAATTTTACTTCGTTTTAATAATAATAATAATAGTTATAAACTAGACTTTATGATTCTGGAGAATCATGGCTTTTCCCGATGAGATTCCATGATTTGTCATGACCCCACAAGGTATGATGAATTGCTTTTGACTGTCTCACTGAAGTTCCTTCATTGATGTCATGAAAAAGGTGAGTATAGAAGTCTCAAATGACTCAGTTTGATAAAAAAAAATGTTTAGGTAAAAACCATCATTGACGGTGGAAAGGGTTAATATCAATGTCGTCGTCTAACAAGTTAATGACCGACAAAAGGAGTTAAGTTTGTTTGACACATACCCACTGAGTGCTGTATCTATTTGAAAATGGTCCGTTTTATCTCAAATGTATCCAAAATATTGATGTCTGGCAGCTTGTTAAGGGTTAGCAAGTGCTTTCAGCCTTTCACACCAAAAACTGTGAATGGCCATTTTTACTTAAAAATCTACGAGATGTTTTCAGAGAAATCCAGGGAGAACATGAATTTTAAGCTGTTGATGGGTATAATTGTTTATCCAGCCCAAAACGGGTTCAGGGTTGTTTTTTTAATACGCTTATTACCTATAAAAATAATTCTCAGTGAATTCTACTTCCACTTATGTTGATTTCTCCTCTTAACTTTGGGTGCTGCGGGTATGCAAACACAGCCCACTTTTTTCAGCATTTTGATGTTTGAGAACCAGCATAGGATTAACAAATGCTTACTGGAATATTTTGTACATGCAACTTGTAATTCACACTAAGATCTGAGAATGGCCAATTTTTCTTGAAAATCTATGTGATGTTTTTAGAGAAATCCTCGGATAACAAGAATTTTTAACCTTTTGAGGGGTAGCACCCTGTAACCAGCTCTAAACGGGTTAATGCTTGGTTTTATGAATACCTTCATTACTTACAAAAATGAACCTCGGTGAATCCCACTTCCAATGAAGGTGGTTATGTTCATCTCGCAGGTACACATTGCGTGTAATGGGTGTTTTTCTACGGATTATTAGGCTTTTCCCTCTGGAAAAGACTATTGTTTTTCTACGGATTATTATTTTTTTTTTTTTTTTTTTTTGGGGGGGGGGGGGGGGGTTTCCACACATTTTTGTCCGTACGATTCAGAAGCCATTTTCGAACCGATTTTCACACAATTTGGCACACGCATAGAGTGGCAAAAAATCTAAAAATGTACCGAAGCGGAATTTTTGATTTAACCCTTATTTTGCCAGAATTGGCAAAAAACTGCCAAAATTGGGGTTTATCGGCACTTTCTCGAAACACGTCTTTAGGATTTTTTCTAAATATTCATAATTACTAGACCTGCCTATGGCACAACCTTTGATACACACGACATATTAGGCGATGCATATGGTAACCCTCCACAGGCTGCCAAACATCGAAATTTTGATGAAATGGGCCAGTTTCAGACCTCCACAGCACCCAAACGATACCCGAGAGGTAAACATAACTTCCTTTATTGGAAGTGGAATTCACCGAGGATCATTTTTGTAAGTAATAAGGGTGTTCAGAAAACCAAGTGTTAACCCGTTTTGGGCTGGTTAAACAGCAATACCCCCAAAAAGCTCCAAACTTCATGTTTTCCGTGGATTTCTCTGAACGAGTCTTGTCGATTTTCAAGAAAAATTGGTCACTCTCAGGTCTTGGTGTGACATTACAAGTTGCATGGATAAAATATTCCGGTCAGCATTAGTTAACCCTCCCCGAGCTGCTAAACGTAAAAATTGTGATAAAATGGGCTGTTTTTAGACACCAACAGCACCCAAACGATATACCACAGAGAAAGGAGCCTTCATTTATCGGACGCAAAATTGATCGGAAAATATTTTTGAGAGTGGTAAGGGTATTCAAAATTTGATGTCTTAACCCATTTTAGGCTGGTTAAAGAGAGATACCCATTAAAATCTTAAAATACCCATTTTCTGTGGATTTCTCTAACAACATCTTGTAGGTTTTCCAAAAAAATCGGCTATTTGCAGGTCTTGGTGTGACATTACAAGTTGCATGAACAAAATATTCCAGTCACCATTAGTTAACCCTCCCCGGGCTGCTGAAAGTCAAAATTGCGATAAAATGGGCTGTTTTTGCACACCAACAGCACCCAAAGGGTACACCACAAAGAAAAGTGCCTTCTTTTATCGCGCGTACAATTTATACAGAAACATTTTTGTAAGTAGTAAGGGTATTCAAAAGTCGACGTCTTAACCCATTTTGGACAGGCTAAAGAGAGATACCCCTTGAAAGCTTTAAATTCCCATTCTCTGTGAATTTCCCTAATGGTAACTTGTAGGGTTTCAAGACAAATTGACTATTCGTAGGTCTTTATGTGACATTACAAGTTGCATGGACAAAATACTCCGGTGAGCGTTTTTTAACCATCTACAAGCTGCCAAGCATCGTAATGTTGTTAACATGGGACTGTTTTTAGACACGCACAGCACCTAATGTATACATGAGAGATAAACATAATCTCCTTTGTTTGAAATGGAATTCACAGAGGACCATTTTTGTAAGTAATAAAGATATTCAAAAAGCCAAGCGTTAACCCCTGTTGGGAAGGTTAACAGGGATACCCATCAAAAGCTTAAAAAATCGTTTTCCCTGGATTTCTACAAACATTTTGTGGGGTTTTCAAGAGAAAATGGCCGTTGATAGGTCTTGGTGTCATATGACCAGTTGCATGGATCATCTGGTAGGCATTTGTTAACCCTTCATGGGCTGCTAAATGTAAAAAAAAATTGAGGAAATAGTCTGTTTTTGGACACCAACAACATCAAATGGAAATGCCACAGAGAAACGTAACTTCTTTTACCGGACGCAAAACTGATAGGGAAACATTGATATTGATATTAACCCATTCTACCATTAATGATGGGTTTTACCTAAACATTTTTTTATCAAACCCAAACCGAGTCATTTGAGACTACTATACTCACCTTTCTCATAACATCAATGAAGGAACTTTAGTGAGACAGTTAAAAACAATTCATCAGACACTGTGGGGTCAAGAAAAATCATGGAATCTAATCGGGAAAAGCCATGATTCTCCAGAATCATAAAGTCTAGTTTTTTTTGTTTTTTTTTTCCCCACATTTTGTCCGTACGATTCAGAAGCCATTTTCGAACCAATTTTCACGAAATTGTGCACACGCATAGAGGGGCACAAAATCTAAAAATATTTCGAAGCGGAATTTTCGATTTAACCCTTAATTCGTCAGAATTGGCAAAAAAACTGCCAAAATTGGGGTTTATCGACACTTTCTCGAAACACGTCTTGTAGATTTTTTTTATACATTAGTCATTGCTAGACCTGTCTGTGACACGCCCTTTGATACACACGACATATCAGGCGATGCATATGGTAACCCTCTACAGGCTTCCAAACATCGAAATTTTGATGAAATAAGCCGGTTTCAAGCCCCCACTGCACCCAAACAATACACGAGAGATAAACATAACTTTCTTTTTTGGGAGTGGAATTCACCGAGGATCATTTTTGTCAGTAATAAGGGTGTTCAAAAAACCAAGCGTTAACCCGTTTTGGGCTAGTTAAACAGCAATACCCCCATGAAGCTAAAAAATTCGTATTTTCCGTGGATTTCTCTAAACGAGTCTTGTAGATTTTCAAGAAAAATGTGTCACTCCCAGGCCTTGGTGTGACAATAGAATATGCATGGACAAAATACCGCTGTGAGCATTTGTTAACCCTCCACGGGTTGCTAAAAGTCACAATTGTGATAAAATGGGCTGTTTTTGGACGCCAACAGCACCCAACAGGTACGCCACAAAGAAAAGTGCTTTCTTTTATCGAGCGGCACAATCTATACGGAAACATTTTTGTAAGTAGTAAGGGTATTCAAAAAGCGAAGTCTTAACCCATTTTGGGTAGGCTAAAGAGAGAGACCCCTTAAAATTTAAACATTCCCATTTTCTGTGGATTTCTCTAAATACATTCCGTAGGTTTTCAAGAAAAATTGACTACTTGCAGGCCTTTGTGTGACATTACATGTTGCAAGGACAAAATATTCTGGTGAGCGTTTATTAACCCTCTACAGACTGCCAAGCATCATAAGTTTGTTGAAATGGGCTGTTTTCGGACACACACAGCACGCAGTGTATGCCTAAGAGATACACATGATCTCCTTTGTTGGAAGTGGAATTCACTGAGGACCATTTTTGTAAGTAATAAGGGTTTTCAAAAACCCAAGCATTAACCCCTTTTGAGGTGGTTAATAGCAATACCCATCAAAAGCTAAAAAAAATCATGTTTTCCGTGGATTTCGTTACAAACATCTTGTATGTTTTAAACAGAAAATGGCCAGTGATAGGTCTTGGAGTCACATTACCGGCTGCATGGATAAAATATTCCAGTAAGCATTTGTTAACCCTCCATGGGCTGCTAAATGTCAACATTTTGAAAAAAATAGTCTGTTTTTGGACACCAACAACAATAAATGGGAATGCCACAGAGAAACATAACTTCTTTTACCGGCTGCAAAACTGATAGGGAAAAATTTAGTAAGTAGTTAGTAAGGGTATTCAAAAAATCGAGGTCTTAACCCATTTTCGCCTGGTTAAGATGTACCCCTTAAAAGCTTAAAATTCCAGTTTTCTGTGGATTTCTCCAAAAAATCTAGTAAGTATTCAAGAAAAATTGACCATTTTCAGGTGTTGGAGTGAAATTACAAGTTGCATAGACAAAATATTCCGGTATTAATGCGTTAGTTAACCCTCCAGAGGCTGCAAAGCATAGAAATTTTGAGAAAATGGGCTGTTCTTGGGCACCCATTGCACGCAATGTGTACCTGCGAGATAAGCATAACCTCCTCCTTTGGAAGTGGAATTCCCCGAGCATCACTTTTGTAATGAAGGTATTCATCAAACCAAGCATTAACCTGTTTAGGGCTGGTTACAGATCAATACCCCTCAAAAGGTTAAAAATTCATATTATCCGAGGATTTCTCTAAAAACATCACGTAGATTTTCACGAAAAAATGGCCATGCTCAGATCTTAGTGTGACATTACAAGGTGCATGTACAAAATATTCCTGTAAGCATTTGTTAACCCTATGCAGGTTCTCAAACATCAAAATGTTGATAAAATGGGCTGTGTTTGCGTACCCACAGCACCCGAAGTTGAGAGGAGAGATCAAAATAAGTGGAAGTAGAATTCACTGAGAATTATTTTTGGAAGTAATAAGAGTATTCAAAAAACAACACTTAACCCGTTTTGGCTGGATAAACAATTATACCCATCAAAAGCTTAAAATTCATGTTCTCGCGGGATTTCTCTGAAAACATCTTGTAGATTTTAAAGAAAAAATGGCCATTCGCAGTTCTTGGAGTTACATAACAAGTTGCATGAATGAATATTCCTGTTAGCACTTGTTGACCCTCTACAAACTGCCAGACATCAATATTTTGGATACATTTGAGATAAAATGGACCATTTTCAAATAGCCACAGCACTACGTGGGTATGTGTCAAACAAACATAACTCCTTTTGTTGGACGACGATATTGACATTAACCCGCTCCACCGTTAATGATGGTTTTTACCTAAACAATTTTTTTTATCAAACTGAGTGATTTGAGACTACTATACTCACCTTTCTCATAACATCAATGAAGGAACTTCAGTGAGACAGTTAAAAACAATTCATCAGACACTGTGGGGTCATGAAAACTCATCTAATCTCATCGGGAAAAGCCATGATTCTCCAGAATCATAAAGTCTAGTTTTGGGGGGGTTTTTTTGTTGTTTTTTTTAGGCTTTTTCCCTCTGGAAAAGACTATTGTTTTTCTATGGATTATTATTTTTTTTTTTTGTTTTTTTTGTTTTGTTTTTTTCCCACACATTTTGTCCGCACGATTCAGAAGCCATTTTCGAACCGATTTTCACAAAATTTTGCACACTCATAGAGGGGCACAAAATCTAAAAATGTACCGAAGCGGAATTTTCGATTTAACCCTTATTTCGTCAGAATTGGCAAAAAAATGCTAAAATTGGGGTTTACCAGGGGGGGGGGGGGGTCAGGAAAAAAATTGCCGAAACTAGGCTGAAAATTTTTGTTCCGCTCTCTTGATACCCACCACCCCTGAAATTTTTTTTCCCATTTTGCCAAGGGGTACCCACCCCCCAAATTCATGAAAATAACCTAATTTCTAACCAAGAGAGTAAACAGTAAACAGCTGTCCAGACCTACACCTATAATGCTACCATAAAGTTTCTGTCACTAGAGTTTTCCAAATAGCCAATTCACATGCAGCAGCCATGTTGTTTATGTCTCTTGACCCCTAGTAGACCATTTGTCTGTTATGTCAGCGAGATCTAACCACGCGTAACCTATCAATGAGCTGTATTTATTCACGTCAAACGTCACATAGCTACAACCGATAGGTAAGACACACAGGAATCAGCAATTAATGAAACAGAACACATTCATGTGACTGAAAATGTTGTTGAAAGCTACAAGTAGTCATCTGCTATGCTGCAGTATTATAGATGACTATTTGTAGCTTTCAACAGCATTGTCAAGCGCAGGGGAATGTGTTCTGTTTCATTAATTTCTGATTCCCATTTGTCAAACCTGGTCTAACCCCAATGAACAAGGGACGTGATTATCTCTGGCTGCGGGAGGGTCAATTGTTTCTCATTCAGATATTTTATTTCAGATAGATGTTGATAGATGAGTATAGATGTTTAAAATGGGAGATTCTGAATACACTGAAAGTCAGTGTCCTCACTGCAAGAAAGATTTTAGCAAGGACAATGTTACAAATATGAGAAGACATGTCGAAACATGTCGAAAACGGCCACCCCCAAAGACCAAGTTAATGACTGACTTCTTTAAGGCAGGGCCTAGTACCAGTAAACAATTATGCGTAGCAGTTGATCCTATGTCTGAGACGTCTGGAGAAATTTCAAGCTCTGTATTGGATAGTGATAAGTCAGAGGAGGAACTGTTTTGTGAAGGATTCTAAATGTATTCTAAAGAAGATTTTTATCACAAATATCCATTTCAGGAACATACTGTTTTAGATAAATTTGATTTTCTGCCCTTTGACATATTAGCTCATTACAGGTTGAAGAATGAACATCAGAATTTTCCAGTAGAAATAACTGATGCTGAGAAAAGCAAGTTGATTAAACTTTTGCTCTGAAATAAGAGTGCGTGTCAATGGCTCACAAGTGAAATTTAAGGCTCACAATCCTGCACAATCAGTAACTTTTTTGTTGAGACCCAAGAAGGGATGAACACAACATTATTTTAAATTACACTGTAATCTTATCCCCTTCACCCTGGTGTCGAAATCGCCAACTACCTACCTTCATTATTTAACCCTTTACCTGACACAGCTATTTAAGAAAAAATATTCAAGTTTCATATCTTTGAGAAAAAGTCTCATAATTCTTCAATAAAAGCATATGAATCTATATGAATATGAATATCAATAGAACTGGCTCTGTGAGCCAGTTCAATTGATATTCCTATTTGTATACTTTTATACTGAGAAACATTTTAAAATATTTTGGATTGTGTCCTGTTGTGTCAGTTAATTTTCTGTCTGTTTTGGCCGCTGTGTTGGGTAAAGGGTTAATTAATTTCTTCTTTGATTGACAGATCTCATGGAGCCCTGCCAATCAAAATATAAATAACAGAATGTTTTACAATACTGACAAAACAGGAAAGATAATAATGAATGGAGATCTTGACTTTTCGACATTAGATTGAATGGGTAGTAAGGGGCTTGCTGATTAATATTTGCCCTGAGGAAGAACTTCAGATGTGTCTAAGTTTACTTAAGTTTACACACATTTTTGGGCATACACTGAGCCATCAAAGGGCAGAAAATCAATTTTATCTAAAACAGTATGTTCCTGAAATGGATATTTGTGATAAAAATCTTCTTTAGAATACATTTGGAATCCTTCACAAAACAGTACCTCCTCTGACTTATCACTATCCAATACAGAGCTTGAAATTTCTCCAGACGTCTCAGACATAGGATCAACTGCTACGCATAATTGTTTACTGGTACTAGGCCCTGCCTTAAAGAAGTCAGTCATTAACTTGGTCTTTGGGGGTGGCCGTTTTCGACATGTTTCGACATGTCTTCTCATATTTGTAACATTGTCCTTGCTAAAACCTTTCTTGCAGTGAGGACACTGACTTTCAGTGTATTCAGAATCTCCCATTTTAAACATCTATACTCATCTATCAACATCTATCTGAAATGAAATATCTGAATGAGAAACAATTGACCCTCCCGCAGCCAGAGATAATCACGTCCCTTGTCCATTGGGGTTAGACCAGGTTGGACAAATGGGAATCAGAAATTAATGAAACAGAACACATTCCCCTGCGCTTGATAATGTTGTTGAAAGCTACAAATAGTTATCTGTCAGCATATCAGATGACTACTTGTAGCTTTCAACAACATTTTCAGGCACATGAATGTGTTCTGTTTCATTAATTGCTGATTCCTGTTTGTCTTAACTATAGGTTGTAGCTATGTGACGTTTGACGTGAATAAATACAGCTCTTTGATAGGTTACGCGTGGTTAGATCTCGCTGACATAACAGACAAATGGTCTACTAAGGGTCAAGAGGCATAAACAACATGGCTGCTGCATGTGAATTGGTTATTTGGAAAACTCTTGTGACAGAAACTTAATGGTGGCATTATAGGTGTAGGTCTGGACAGCTGTTTACTGTTTACTGCCTTGGTTAGAAATTAGCTTATTTTCATGAATTTGGGGGTGGGGGGTGGGTACCTCTTGGCAAAAAGGAAAAAAAAAATTTCAGGGGTGGTGCGTATCAAGAGATCGGAAAGTTTTTTTTTCTGCCCCCCTCCCCCTGGTTTTCCGTGGATTTCTCTAAACGAGTCTTGTAGATTTTCAAGAAGAATTCGTCACTCCTAGGTGACATTACAAGTTGCAATGACGAAATATGCCGGTCAGCATTAGTTAACCCTCCCCGGGCTGCTAAACGTAAAAATTGTGATAAAATGGGCTGTTTTTGGACACCAACAGCACCCAGAGGATATACCACAGAGAAAGGTACCTTCATTTATCGGACAGAAAATTGATAGGAAAACATTTTTGTAAGTGGTAAGGGTATTCAGAAGTTGACGTCTTAACCCATTTTGAGCTGGTGAAAGAGAGATACCCATTAAAAATCCTAAAAAAACGTTTTCTGTGGGTTTCTCTGGAAGTATCTCGTAGGTTTTCAAAAAAACTGTCTATTCTCAGGTCTTGGTGTGACATCACAAGTTGCATGGACAAAATATTCCGGTCAGCATTAGTTAACCCTCCCCGGACTACTAAACGTCACAATTGTGATAAAATGGGCTTTTTCTGGACACCAACAGCACCAAATGGGTACGCCCATTTCTTCTTTTATTGAGCGCACTATTTATACAGAAACAGTTTTGAAAGTAGAAAGGGTATTCAAAAGTCGAAGTCTTAACCCATTTTGGGCAGGCTAAAGAGAGATACCGCTTAAAGGCTAAAAATTCCCATTTTCTGTGGATTTCTCTGGAAGCAACTTGTATGTTTTCAAGAAAAATTGGCTATTCGCAGGTTTTTGTGTGACATTACAAGTTGCATGAGCAAAATACTCCGGCGAGCGTTTATTAACCCTCTACAACTTGCCTAGCATCGTAATTTTGTTGAAATGGGCTATTTTCGGACACGCACAGCACCCAATGTATACGCAAGATGTAAACATAATCTCCTTTGTTGGAAGTGGAATGCACCGAGGACCATTTTTGTAAGTAATAAGGGTATACAAAAAACCAAGCGTTAACCCCTTTTGGGAAGGTTAACAGGGATACCCATCAAAAGCTTTAAAAATCATGTCTTCCCTGGATTTCTTTACAAACATCTTGTAGTGTATTCAAGCGAAAATAGATCTTGGAGTCACATTACCAGCTGCATGGATAAATTATTCTGGCAGGCATTTGTTAACCCTCCATGGGCTGCTAAATGTCAAAAAATTTGAAAAAATAGTGTGCTTTTGGACACCAACAACATCAAATGGGAATGCCACAGAGAAACGTAACTTCTTTTACCGGACGCACAACTGATAGGGAAACATTTTTGTAAGTAGTAAGGGTGTTCAAAAGTCGAGGTCTTAACCCATTTTCGATTGGTTAAGGAGATATACCCATTAAAAGCTTAAAATTCCCATTTTCTGTGGATTTCTCCAAAACATCTAGCAAGTTTTCAAGAAAAACTGACCATTCGCAGGTCTTGGAGTGACATTACAAGTTGCATGGACAAAATATTCCGGTAAACGTTTGTTAACCCTCCAGAGGCTGCAAAGAATAGAAATTTTGAGAACATGGGCTGTTCTTGGGCACCCATTGCACCCAATGTGTACCTGCGAGATAAACATACCTTCTTCATTGAAAGTGGAATTCCGGGAGAATCATTTTTGTAAGTAACGAAGGTATTCATAAAACCAAGCATTAACCCTTTTACAGCTGCTTACAGAGAGATAACCCTTAAAAAGTTACAAATTCATGTTATCCGAGGATTTCTTTAAAAACTTCACGTAGATGTTCAAGAAAAATTGGCCATTCTCAGATCTTAGTGTGACATTACAAACTGCATGCACAAAATATTCAAGTAAGCATTTGTTAACCCTACGCAGGTTCTCAAACATCAAAATTGTGATAAAATGGGCTGTGTTTGCGTACCTACAGCACCCAAAGTTAAGAGAAGAAATCAACATAAGTTGAAGTAGAATTCACTGAGAATTATTTTTGTAAGTAATAAGCGTATTCAAAAAACAAACGTTAACCCGTTTTGGGCTGGATAAACAATGATACCCATTAAAAGCTGGAAATTCATGTTCTTTCTCTGGATTTCTCTGAAAGCGTCTCGTAGATTTTAAGTAAAAATGGCTATTCGCAGTTTTTGGTGGAAAAATGTATCCAAAATATTGATGTTAGCACTTGTTAACCCTCTACAAGCTGCCAGACATCAATATTTTGGATACAATTGAGATAAAATGAACCATTTTCAAATAGACACAGCACTCAGTGGGTATGTGTCAAAAAACATAACACCCTTTGTCGGCCATTAACTTGTCGGGCGACGATATTGATATTAACCCACTCCACCGCTAATGATGTTTTTTACCTAAACAATTTTTTTATCAAACTGAGTCATTCGAGACTACTATACTCACCTTTCTCATAACATCAATGAAGGTACTTCAGTGAGACAGTTAAAAACAATTCATCAGACACTTTGGGGTCATGACAAATCATGGAATCTCATTGGGAAAAGTCATGATTCTCCAGAATCATAAAGTCTAGTTTTTATTAATTTGGTACGTGAAAGAACGTGGAGATGTGAACTAGAATTTCCCATACATATCACAAAACATATCATAATCGTCTGGCGAAAAAATCCCGGATCACGCAGCAGATGTTTTGGCATAAACTGGGGGTTCTATTGTCAAATATTAATTTGAATTTCTCAAGCATACTCAGAACACTAAAACCGTCGATCTCACTGTCGATCAGAACAAATAGTTCTGATCGAAGTTCTGAATAATGTGTACATTCCATAAGAAAATGGTATTCGTTTTCTATTTTTCCCGAGTTAGCTTCACAGTGAGTACATATCCTGTCGAGAGCAGGCTTCGGCGGTTGATAATGTCGCCCTTTCTCAATAGCTAGATTATGATTGCTGACACGAAGCTTCGTGAAAATTTTCCAGTCTTTGAGTTCGTTTCAACTAAGTACGTTTCCATTGAATAGTCATTTTTAAACAACCTGTAAGTTCTCAGTTTATTATCTCCATTCTTTCGCAGTTCTCAGACATTGCCTTCTTGAACGTGTTTACATGCTGGAATCGCAAATTATACTATAGCTTACCTATAACATTAGTGTTAGTGATAAATGGATTATGAGGGACAGCGAGACCATATCTTTCCACTAATTTGGAAAGGGACGTCGGTTTGCCTTTACGATTTCTTTGTTAAGCTACCACATTCCACATCAGGTCAAGTTCTCAGTTTATTCTCTCCATTCTTTCGCAGTTCTCAGACATTGCCTTCTTGAACGTGTTTACATGCTGGAATCGCAAATTATACTATAGCTTACCTATAACATTAGTGTTAGTGATAAATGGATTATGAGGGACAGCGAGACCATATCTTTCCAGTAATTTGGAAAGGGATGTCGGTTTGCCTTTACGATTTCTTTGTTAAGCTACCACATTCCACATCAGGTCATGAAAATTCTCAGATATTTTGATTGCGAAAGAAGACATCCTACTTACCTCCTCGATATATAGAGGATATCGACCAAGTTCTCCGCGAACCGCGTGGTTGGAGGAAAATTTCCCAACGCCCAAGACTTTTTTACAAAAGGAAGTGTGTAATTTTTCACAGGCTATGTTGTAACGCTTGCCGTACGTTATTTCTGATCCCCAGACTTCACACCCGTATAAGGCTATAGGTTGAATTAATTTATCAAACAGCTTTGTCATTGTCTTTACTGGAACCCGTGAAGTTTCATTAAATGCAAGAAAAAGTGAGTATAAAGCTTTTTGGGCTTTAACAGCCAAATCATTTTGGGGCTTCAGAGAATGTACCTTATTCCTAGATATGTAAATTCGTCAGCCATATTAATACGTTAGCCTCCGATAAAAAAATATTGGTTGCTTTTGTGTGCCATTAACTGGCTCAGATCCAAATGTTAAACATTTTGTTTTTCCAACGTTTATTTGCAACATAATACTGGTTTCCGTATAAATGTAGAGCTTATTGAGACACCGTTGAAACCCTTGCTGGCTATCAGATATCATTACAAGATCATCTGCAAAAAGAAGATGATTTAATTTGTAACCACGAATCCAAACAGGATCACACAAATTGTCGAAAATGTCTTTTATGTCCTCAATAAAAAATGTAAATACAGAGGGAGATAAGATGCACCCCTGACGGACACCTACAGAAGAGCGGGAGACTGTTCCCAATCCCCTAGACGTTTTCATCAAATAAAAGCTTGATTCATACATAGATTTGATCACGTTGAATACTTCGCCACTCACACCTGTATGTTGAAGTTTCAGCATGAGCAATTCCCTGTTCACCGAATCAAATGCTTTCCGAAAATCAATAAAACAGCATACTGTGGTCTTTTTGAAGATTTGTATTTGTCAATAACCGTTTTCAAAACAAAGGCACTATCTGTGGTACCTTTGCCATTGCAAAATTCAAACTGGTTTTCGCCAATAATATCATCTATAAAATCAGATAATCTTTTGTTGATAATTTTGTTGAACAATTTTCCTATAGCCGAACTTACTGCAATGGCCCTATAATTATATGGATCATTGCGATCACTCTTCTTATATATTAAGGAAAAAAACGGCTTATTCCAATCTTCCGGATAACAACCAGAAGTTAAAACTGTCTGTCATGCATGGACCAACTGCCTTCAGCAAACTGTTACTAATATTGTCAAGAGCCGATGCTTTACCACTTTTAAATTCGCGCAACTTTGAAAGTATTTCCAATGGTGTGATAGGAGTGTTGTTCTTTATTTTTATTTCGAGACAATAAAACGAATTATCATCATTAACCCATTGAATTCCAGTGATATCTTCCATGCCAGATCAATGGCAGCAATTAGAAGAGTCCATATTCATTATTTGGGGAAGGCCAATCACTATTTTCAACGTGCTGCCTCGGGGCTGCACGTTGAAAATATTGATTGGTCTACCCCACACGTTTATTGAACAGCCATCCTATTTAATGACGTTATGGCGTATGATGCTCCTGGCCGGAAAACCGGCAGCTGGGGTTCAAAATGTTAATAATGCTAGTAGCTCCATTTTTTAGAGTTCAATTTGGAGAAAAATTCTACTGCGGTGTCGGGATTTAGTTGATTGTCACAATTTTTTTTGTCGCAGTTTGTTAAGAAGGTGCCAGTATAAGGTCGCTAGATTCCAAATCATCCAACTGTTTGTACAACGCACAAAAAAAATTGTTTCTTTTTAAACATTGTTTGCTTTTTGTATGCCTTCCGTATTGAAAAATACTTGATTCGTAAAATATCATTGAATGGATCATGCCGCATTTGATTTATAATTTTGTTCAAATCATTTTTCAAAGTTTTGCATCTATCATCAAACCACCGTCCGAAATTACGGACAGGTAATTTCATGAACGCAGAATTGTTGATTTTTTCAAGATTGACATGAAATCTTGCACAGCCTCAGCTGTACCCTCACAATCAATGCTGTAATCATTTCTTAGGAATTTGTTATGTTCCAGTTTAACGCTACTGTTATTAAGACATTGTATAGCTTTCTCATTGCTATCCGATGTCAATTTCAGTTTAGTTTGTTTTGAATATTTATATTTGCATTTTCCCTCCGTTGACAGGTTGCCTAACATCATTTTTGAAGTGAGTAACAAGCTGACAATCATCGGAAAATTCGGTGGGCAATTTTTTGCAAAAGTAATCGACATCACAGAAAAACATTTCCGATATAGTAACGTAGTCAACAACAACACTGGCTTCATTATACTGATAGCTCGTGAAATGACCTAGTGTGGCTCTCACTTTTCGCCCATTAACTATCTGCAAACCCGCATTTCTATACAGGGCCAGAAGTTGATTACCGAATACATTAACATGTCGATCCATGTTTGCTCTTAGTTTCTCAGTGTCCAGAATGTAATGATCGGGAAGGGGAAGGTGGTTGTCATTATCGCCTGCAAAGCGATCCGGTTTATCTCCAGTTCTGGCATTAAAATCACCAGCAAGTACAACCATATCATGAACTTGATATTTTAGTAAATGCGTTTGAATATTTTCTAAGAGTTTCATTTCTTTTCTTGTATTCCAGTAACTTGAATTGCTTGGGGGGGGGGGGGGGGGGGGGGGGGGTATGCAGATATACAAACAATCTTGTTGTCCAAACCAAACATATTTCCTTTAAATTCAACGCACAGTGCAATTTCATTTATCATTTTTGTGTTTTCGAAAAACGGTTTGAAACATGTTTTATAATAAAATTCATTACCTCCTCTATCTTCATTTTGCCTAGGAAGTTCGACTTGGTCATACCCAGGTAAAGGAACGTCACTCTCCTTGTTATGCCAGGCTTCAACCAATGTAAGGAAATCATATTTAGTAATGAACTTTAAAAAATCTGGATCTTGGAGTTTGACTCTCTGGACATTCCAAGCTGTGAAAGTCGCCTGTTTCACCGTAATATTTCTGTGATTATTCAATTTAACCATTATTGAAGCTAGGTACTACAGAAGTCGGAGCATAATGCGATGTAGGGTCTAACATTCGTGTGAAATTAATAATCGTTCTGAAAACGATAGAATAATGATCGATATAACGACGCTTATGAGTATTTGTGGCAAAGACAGGAATACTTGTCCATGTATCCGATAAATTCTGTCTTTTGATTTGTCAGAATGCCTTGGACAAATAGCCATGACAAATGGTGCACCCAACATCCAAGGGTATATGAGAGCGTGCAACATCCAGGGTATAAGCACACGCGAAACATCGGGGGTATATGGTTTAAAGGAAAGCCTTCCGCTTTTGCTCGCTTCGAAATAAAAATCGAACCAAAAACCCGAACATGGTCACAAATATTATCAGATTTCCGACAATTCAATCATCAAAATAAAATACGAGCAAATAATTCATCGCCTGAGTACCAATGTGTTCTTTGTGCCAGTAGGCACATAGAACACATCGGAACTCAGGGAACGATATGTCAACAAAATACTGTTTCCTAGTTTCCTTAACGACCCAAGGGATGTAACACTGTCTGTTGCCTTCTGCGATTATAAAAACAAAATAATTATCACGAATTTGGTCCAAGTGATTGCATAGCTGAGAAATGTGTCCACAAATTCATTTCCACTATGTTTGTATTGTGTTTCAAACGGGACAAAAACGTTATCTCCGCCAACATGTATGGTATATGGAGATTTAGTACCTTGATGTCTCATTTAAACACCTCGCGTGCGGCTCGATGTTTAAATACCGACATCTAGGTATTAAATCTCCATATACCATACATGTTGGCGGAGATAACTTATACTAAATTACAGTATTTGTATGGAATACGCTCTCAAACCGAAATGAGACGTTCGATAAATAATTTGTATACATTTAGATTTGATAAAACTGTACTGCTTACGTTGTATGTAAATACGTCACATAAGTTCAATGTCATCAAATTAAAAGTAACTGCTTTTAACTGGAATGTGTTAGCATGTAGGATATTGTTACAGAGATATATAAATTGCAATCAATATGTTGGTTATTAATGTCTGTTGCTCAAATATAAGACATTCAGCATACAGTATATACCTCTAAATACGGTATATCAGAATGAAGTGTGAACAAATATCTATCACAGAATCATTCCCGTGACACTACAAGTACTACATTTGATAAAACTGCACGTAATTCAGAGATATCCCTCTGCACTGAGAACATCATTTTGTGTACATCAACTGCTATCTCCTACCTACAAAGGACTGACGCCCTCCCTATGTCACAAATCTATTGTTATGCAAACGCTCTTGGTGTCTTGGGTACCATACATTATATCTCTCCCAAGAACTTCGAGACTCAGGTCACTGGGGTGCCAATTATCATAAAAGTTTGTCCGACTGACAAAACCCCCGGACTTGAAAAGGTTGCCGCGTGATCAATAAATATACAATGCATTCTGTCACAAACACTGCAATAACATGCATTTGTCTCAAATATAACCTTATTCTCCCCTGCGCGACTTGGAGTTGGTAGTTTTCAAGTTCAATTTTCGAACATTCACAATGTGCGCAGGTCCATGACCAGTTTTAATATCAAAATTTTATTCATCAGTCGAGGATCGAAACGGGCTTGGCTAACCGTGTCCCTGTGCGCCTTCGGCACGCGAAACCATTTCGACGTAAGTCGTATTGAAATGGATTTCTCAATTGAGCGATTTAGGCGCATAGAAATATCTCATTCATTGATTCATTCAATTTTATATTTATTGCAGTTTCTCAAAGTTTAGTAGGACAACAATTTAAAGCTGAAGCGAGAGTGCGTTTTAGTCGTGAGTTGAACAATCAGTACGCTTAGTTTCATATTCTCCCAACAATAAAAAATACCGTAACTTGGGAGCAAGTTTTCAAACACCAGAAGATCAACATTTCCCCAAATTATCGATCATAATGTAAAATTACTGTTTATATTGTTAGACAAAATAAAATGTATTGAACCTTGAACAGTCTTTTGTTGACCCAAGTCAGTACATAATGTCAGAGGGCCACTTTTTTAGGGTATTTTTTTTTTTAAAATAGCACCAGTTTTTTGGCCGATAGTTTCAGATGTACAGTTAAAACTAGAAGTCCTGTCATTAAATGCGCACAAATAGCACGTCGATTTGCGCGTTAATCTACGCGTTATGACCATAGTAAGGCTATCAAATTCTGTACATATGGCCTATGCACAAGCAATGTTTCAGCCAATTGGACCTCCGGGTAACCCGGAGGTCCATTGGCAGAAACATTGCCGGTGTTTGCTACGAGTAACCAGGAGAACCTGCCGTTTTTTGGATGCCATTCGATATGGTAATTGCGCGCAATTCCTACGCGCAATTAAGCCTAGATAAGCGCACAGTTCGTGACAGGACTTCTAGTTTTAACTGTATGGCGGGTTGTTTTGGAATCATTGTCGGTTCGGTTTAGATAATTCGGGCGTATACAAGCAAACATAAATTTAGAATACAACCTATTTAAATTAACGTAACCATGTGTTAGAATAGAAACCAATAAATACGGCGGGGTCCCCCAAGCGGGGTCCCCACGATGAGGGCAGAAGTATGCGCCATATACTACTCATGTGCGAGTCTGCTTTTGTTTACATACGAACCGGTGGACGGTACTTTCGCAGGCTATTCTATAGCCGAAACGAAATAGAAACGAAACCGCAAATTACGGGGCTTTTTCATTTTAATAACATAATAACATACTATTTCGAGTTATGGATGCTTTATTAACATGCGACAATGTGTGTGTGTTTGTTAATTTTGGGTACCTTATGAGGTAAACTTATAAAACACGTAATAAATAATTGCGTGTTTCATTTCGTTCTTCACGAGGCGACGAGTGATAAATTTAGACAAGTTGCATTCAAGGCGAGGTCACCAAGGTCGACTTGGATGTAGTTCCCACTGGATTTGTAAATCTTTTCTGCTGAAATCCCATTGCTGGCGTGTTCGTCACGTTGGTGTGTAAAGCTAAGATTTCTGTCATAGGCTTTTTATATATAGTAGAATAGGTAATCATGGTATTAAACATATTAAATATACACAAATTATGCATCGAAATGAAGGTTATGAAGCATAGAACATGGAAAATATATGCAGTCAACTTACAGAGTTAAGAGCAAGCATCAATGGTTCCTAGAAGTCTTCTACTGTATCCGCACCAGAACGGATAATAAAAGAATATTTCAGGAGGGCACCACGTGATCAAATGCGATTCAGATATCCCAAACAAAGCTTGGCATTCAAAACACTTTCGGGAAAAGATAAATGTCATATTACAGCCATGGCATCCATCTCGGAGTTCTTCACCACACTAGACAGGTTACATTTATGGATCAATTGAAACCTGGCATTTTGTATGATGAGTAAGTGTGAATATCATATTCCTGTCACGGTCAGCATCTCTAGAATAGCGTTTGTGACTTATCTTTTTCCCAATAATTTCTTTGCCATCAAAAGTTCATGTTCCTGGTTTATGTTTTAGGCCTCATAATCTACGGAATAGCATGGGTGGCGGTGTATTTCATCCCTTGAGAGCAGGAAGGCTTTGCAATACTAAAGCATTGCAAAGCCTTCTTGCACTCAAGGGACAAATTTATCAATTTAATAACTTGGGTAAAATATCAGACATAAACCATTTATTTTTTATTTTTTAAAGTTTACATGGTTATAAAAGGAGAGCATGCGGCAACCAAAAGGACCACGCGGGAGGGCCTGAGAAACCGATTTTAAAAGTTTTTAGGCCCTAATTAAGAAATTGTCAATTCTTGAATATCGATCTCGTGGCGGTGTTGTGAATGTGAACTATCATACTAGCTGAGTTATTTTATCTATTTTTAGGGGGGGGGGGGGGGTGCCATTAGCTCAGTTGGTATGGTGGCAGGGCCGTATACCCGGGATCGTCCAGAAGAAGATAAAACCTTCTGGTTCTCACACACGAAATTTACTGTAGGCATCAATGGTTCATGGAAGTCTGCTACCGTATTCGTACCAGAACGGAAAATAAAAAAAATATTTCAGGAGAACAACTCGTGGCCAAATGTGATTCAGCTATTCAAGAACAAAACTAAGCATTCAAAACAGTGTCGGGTGAAGACAAAATTAATGTCATATTTCAAACAGCGCTATTCACAAAAATCGCCAATTAATTTTCATTATTTTTTCATTTTTTGTCTCGAAAACATACGTTACGACCCCTCTTTGGAACGAGCTCGTTCCAATGAGGGGTCATAACCTATGTTTTGAGACAAAAAATGAAAAATAATTTTTTTTGCAAGTGTCGTCTGCTTTTCATATCGGTAAAGGGTTGAAGGAATAACGGAAATCAATGAGGATGAGTAAATATGAACCCAATTGAGTTCATACTCACTCAAACCCGTTGATTTGGGTTGAGTTCTAGAGAGTACATTCTAATTTAGTTCCCAAAATATATAGCCATCATACCGATGATATAACTGCAGCATGATTTTAAAGGCTGGTTATGGTTCATTAGTGCACCTACAGAAATGATGAACAGTCCGTGGTGTTATGGGCCGCCCGGCGCCTATCTTCTAAGACTGCCATGGCAGTCATCTTGGAGTTCTTCAGCACACTAGACAGGTTACATTTATGGATCAGTTTTCTTGAAACGTGGCATTTTGTTTGATGAGTAAGTATGAATATCATATTTCTGTCACGGTCAGCTGTCCAGAATAGCGTTTGTGGCTTATCTGTGTCCTTTTTAAGTTTGTTAATGAAGGACAACAAAAAGTAATAAAACAACAATAACATGATTTTCAAGGGTAATACGGTTAATTAGCGGCCCAACATGAAATGATTAACACTCCGAGGTTTCACCAGCGGCTCGAGACGAAGTCGAGGCTAGCCAATAAGACAGAGGGCTGTAAATCATTTTCTGGTGGGCCGCTAATAGAACCATAATGCTCGGAAAGTCCATGTTAGTACTATTATTACCACGAATAGGGAACGGCATTCAAGTAACCCCAAAGTAACTACAAGTCAATAGTTTAAGCAAATCCGAGAATTGCTCCTTTAATCAAGAAAAATACTGATATTTTAATATGAACCAGGGTTTCCGCTATGCAGACATGGGATCCCATCAACGGCCCCAATCCCCTTGTTGACTTCCCCCTACCCAAAAGGTCCTCGTAGGGGTCTCATCACAGACACTCTTAAGGCTCGCATCAAAGGTCGAGGATTTCGCCTCTTGTCTAGAACATGAACGAGCTCTTAGACCTCCATCACGTTTTGATGAGATATCCACGAGACAAACCCCAAAACACGGCTCAAAAAGTGACGACATAATGAACAGAAAATGAACGCGGCATCCGAATTTCCAAAGCGGGGAAACAGAAGATTCGGAACGGGACGTAATTCTGTCACGTGAGGTGTCGGACCTCGGATGCTAACGGAAAGAAAATACCATCTGCGGCCCAGGAGTTCGCGTGATAACTTTAGCATTTATTGCGGATTAATGCCCAAGAAATTAGCGACAATGGTCTAAGGAACGCCCGTTAGGGTGGTAATAATAACTCATAAATTAAATGCAATATTAAGTTAGGTAATTATGACATTATTCTGAAATTCGGGGTTAAAGTTCGTGTAAGCTACCGTAGCCACGGGACCACTAATATACTACTCAAAGTTTGCTAAGCATCAAGTACATCCAACTACCTGTTTTACGTTTTAGTTGAAATATTTTTATGAAAAGTGTATATACTTTTTATTTTATTTATATCTTCAATTATTTAAGTACAGAAATTAAGATTTTGTTTGTTTGACCATTATTTTTTAGCTTTTGAATACGATAACCATGGAAAATTTGTATTTCTGGTAAAAGGGGAAATTTTTCAATATGCCAAAAAGTTGACGGAGCGAACTGGTATGGCTTCAATATCGAGTATGAGACCCATTATTGTTAATTACCGGTTGACAACGCCTCCTCATGCTCACAATGAGGTTCCCGGTGGTCCTTTGTGGGATGTTGTTCCATTTCTTGGAGCAGCGTGGCACCAAGCTCCTGAACATTTCTTGGCTGGACTGGATGGGCTGAAGTTGCAAGCTGCAACTCATTCCAGACATGTTCGATTGGATTGAGGTCAGGGGATCTTCATGGCCAGTCCAGACGCTCAATCCCTTCCTCTGTCGGTACTCCCGGACAGCATGGGCAACATGAGGACGGGCATTATCGTCCATCAGAATGAATCTATCATCCACTGCACCTGCATACAATTTGACGTGGACATCCAGGATCACATCAATATACCGTCGTGCAGTCAATGTACCACGTTCAAGGACACAGAGCTCTATACGTCCATCCAGCTGATGCCGCCCCCAGACTATGATTGACCCTCCACCATAGCGGTCATACTCAGCAATGTCGGCTGAATGTAATCGCTCTCCCGGTCTTCTCCATACCCTAGGACGCCTATCTGTGTGGTCTAGGCAGTACCTTGACTCATCTGTAAAAAGGACAGTCGCAAATCTTCTCTGGTCCATCCAACGTGGTCCATGTCCCATTCATAGCGTGTCTGGCGGTGGTTCTGGGACAGCGGAATGCGAATACATGGCCTTCTCGATCGGAGACACCACCTTCGTGCAACCTTGCCTAGATAGTCTGCTTCGAAACATTTACCCCGGATGCATTCTGAAGGTCATTGCGAAGCTGGGATGCTGTGGCAAAGCGCTTCCTACGAGCCTGAGTGATCAAAAAACCGGACTTCACCTGCAGATGATGCCCTGTCTCTGCACCACCATGCCGTCTTACGTTGTGTGCCATACTGCTGAAATCTTGCCCATTCACCGTATGGTGCACACCATGGGCTTCACCAACCTGACGATGGGTAGCGCCTTGCTCCACCATCCCTACAGCCTGCCACATTTCTGCTTCAGACAAATGTCTTCTTACATTTGCATTTGCCATATTCAATCATTAAATCACAAGGGTTTGTGTTGAAATGAAGATTGAATACCCTACACACGTCATGTACATGTAGACAGTACACGAAAACATCTTGAAAATCAAGGGTATATGTTTTCCATGACTGCCACGAAAAGTCGGCCTGTCAAGAGAGCTAATGTAAACACTGGGGACCATCTCAATACATTCCTCAATCATATCCACCCAAAATATCGCAAATATGATACAAGCAAATTTCACAATGATGTGTCAAATATTTGGTGCTTAGTAAACTTTGAGTAGTATACTTTCATTTTCTATATAGTCTGTGAAATACGAATCCTTATTTTTGCTTTCTATTTAGGTGTTAATAATGAACACAGTTGGTTGGTACAAAGCCGAGTATATGGGTAAAGAGGGCTATGTTCCAAGTAACTACTTATCTATCAAACCTAACGAGTAAGTAATACTATTTACACTTAAAACTAGAAGTCATGTCACGAACTGTGCGCTTATCTAGGCTTAAATTGCGCGTAGCGATTGCGCTCAATTGCCATATGGAATGGCATCCAATGCAGTGCGTCCAGATAATTTTTTTTCCCGAGGAGTAATTAATCCCCCATATTGACCTGAGGGAGTAACAGGACTAAAACCTGAAGTATCATGTACTCCGTGACAGCTTATTGTGTTGTTACTCAGTACTATCAGTTCGGAAAAAAGGCTCACCCAGAATTTCAGAATTTCTCCGCCTATTCCATTCGATGAATATTACAGTTTCTAATTTAAGAAGTTTTGTTTTATTTCAACAGAAACAACCTTGACTCATTGATAAGCAGCAAGGCTTCACATGCTTTTGAATGAAAAACATGTACCCCCCCCCCCCCCCCCCTTTTTTTTCTATATTTTAATTTATCAACCCCGAGATAAAAAAAGAGGGTGACCGGCCCGGGTGTGACCTGTCCTCGTACTTTTCCACCTCCCAGTGCTTATGGACGCTTCGCACTACTTTTGAGCTATGTTAAGCCTAGGAGTGCTTTCATGGAGAGTGGAAGGTGGGCTTGAAGTAAAATAGCGATGTATGTATTTGT
>CM062297.1:853211990-853237129 GCA_031216915.1 Pictodentalium vernedei
TACTCACCGCCGATTTCTTTTCACTTCAACTTCTGAGGATTATCTAAGGTTTAAAGATAGTGTCAGGATACCCCTCCCCCGCCGCTCTTTTGGGGCTGGTTAGGCAATTGGGCACCGAAACCTGGGACGTTATGCTCAATCGCAGCTCTACAGTCGTCTACAACACTGCCGGTGTCCATTCGAAACTGATAGAGTCGGGACGAATAGTACTCTCACATTCCAAGCGATGCGTGGTGTTTTCCACGCGGTCCGGACACTCCAAACAGATCCCAAAATGTCGGCCAGGGTTCGTAGAACAAGTTCTGAAAATTTCAAGTCGCTGCCTCCAGCGGTCTGAACACCGTTCGTGTATGTCTGAAGTGCTATTTTAATGTCCAATATGCAAATCTTCGTCAATCTTTTCCTGCCTGCCAGAAACCCAATCACCACCAATTTCTCTTGACTTTAAACTTCTGAGATTCTCGTAGGTTTAAAGGTTGTGTTGGGGTCCCTGGTGGCTGTCTTAAAGAAGCAACTTCCATTTACAGTCAACTCTCCACCAGTCATACACAATTGTAACATTTAAGTGGACTTACTCCAGCGAGGAGGCACTGAAGGATTCTGCGCCCATTCCCGACGTCTTTTTTCGAACTAGCTTGAAAAGGAAGGACCAAATTCAAACAATTACCTCCTCTCTCCAAAACACCATATCTCAACCAATTCTAGGCAGATTTCCATGAAATTTTCACTCCTTGTTCATGAATAGTTGTGGCATCACTTTCCATGAAGAGCGACATGAATGTCGCATTTCGTCACGTTGAATTGGAAAAGAGCATATGCGCAGGGATTTCTCTGAAAACATCTTGGAAGATTTTAAAGAAAAAATGGCCATTTGCAGTTCTTAGTGTGACATTACAAGTTGCATGGAAAAATATTCCTGTTAGTACTTGTTAACCCTCTACAAGCTGCCAGACATCAATATTTTGGATGCATTTGAGATAAAATGGACCATTTTCAAATAGACACAGCACTCAGTGGGTATGTGTGAAACAAACATAACTCCTTTTGTGGGTCATTAACTTGTCGGACGACGATATTGATATTAGCCCACTCCACCGTTAATGATGTTTTTTACCTAAACAATTTTCTTATCAACTGAGTCATTTGAGACGAACGAAATGGTTTGACGCGCCGAAGGCGCGCAGGGACGATTTGGAGGACAAGCCCCTTTCGACCCTCGTTAGCTGTTTGTTGTTGTTGTAGGACGTCAAGGCGCGGTGGAGGAGGAAAAGGAAGGAGGGAGGTGGCTTAACCCCATCTAGGCTTCTTCCGGCTCTTTTTCTTTGGAGTTGGTTGAGATTGTGATGTGGAAGTCGACGATGTTGAGTTTAGTGTTGAGTTTGGTGAATGGATTGCGTCTAATTTCTTTTTGAGATCTGCCTTGGATTGTTCCCTGAACTCGTGGGTTTCGGAGGCGATTCGGTTTCCCATCTCAACTGCTCGCCTTCCCATCTATATTATTCTCCTTAATTCTTCGGCGGTGACTGCAGACTTAGGTGGCTGTGTTGTTGAGATTGACACACCCGGACTGTCCGGTAGAGAAGGTAATGAGGAGTGAGTGGTGGAAGGTGGTGAAAAGGCAATCTCCGGTTCCTCCTCAGTCTCCACCAGACGTTCCTCATCCAACAGTACCGGCTCAGGAGCTGGCAGTTAGTTGGGTGTACTAGTGGGACTAGGACGGGAACTGGTAGCTGCCTCCAGGACCTCCATCCTCTCGCTCACCTCTTTCTTCCTATTCCGGAAGGCCTCCAGGCGCCTGGAATCCCGGCGCTTGGTGGACAGACTCTTCTTCTTCTTGCTCTTCTTCTTTTCAGGGCCAGGTCCACGCTTCTTCGGGTGAGGACCAGTGTGAGAGGGGTTCCTCTCACAAAAGGTGCTACCTCTCCCCGAAGAAGGTGTGGCGGTGTTGTGCTCTTCAATGACGAACTCCAAGTTCAGATGGACTCTCTTGCCTGTCTCCCGGACAGTCCAGGTGACAGGGCAAGAGATGCCCAGAGCTGCTATTGTTCTCTTCAGTCGCGCTGGTAATTCCAGTGTTTCCATAATTATGGTGTTAATTAGGATCGAGCCAAGTCATTTGAGACTACTATATTCACATTTCTCATAACATCAATGAAGGAACTTCAGTGAGACAGTTAAAAACAATTCATCAGACACTGTGGGGTCATGAAGAATCATGGAATCTCATCGGGAAAAGCCATGATTCTCCAGAATCATAAAGTCTAGTTTTTTTTTGTTTTTTTTTTTCTACACATTTTGTCCGTACGATTCAGAAGCCATTTTCGGACCGATTTTCACGAAATTTTGCACACGCATAGAGGGGCACAAAATCTAAAAATGTACCGAAGCGGAATTTTCGATTTAACCCTTATTTCCTCAGAATTGACAAAAAACTGCCAAAATTGGGGTTTATCGGCACTTTCTCGAAACACGTCTTGTAGATTTTGTTTAAACATTCATCATTTCTAGACCTGCCTGTGACACGACCTTTGATACATACGAGATATTCGGCGATGCATATGGTAACCCTCCACAGGCTGCCAAACATGGAAATTTTGATGAAATGGGTCCTTTTCAGGCCCCCACTGCACCCAAACAATACATGAGAGATAAACATAACTTCCTTTATTGGAAGTGGAATTCACCGAGGATCATTTTTGTCAGTAGTAAGGGTGTTCATAAAACCAAGCATTAACCCGTGTTGGACTGGTTAAACAGCAATACCCCCATAAAGCTAAAAAATTCATGTTTTCCGTGGATTTCTCTAAACGAGTCTTGTAGATTTTCAAGAAAAATTTGTTACTCCCAGATCTTGGTGTGACAATAGAAGTTGCATGGACAAAATACTAAGGGGAGCATTTGTTAACCCTCCATGGGCTGCTGAAAGTCAAAATTGTGATAAAATGGGCTGTTTTTGGACGCCAACGGTACCCAATGGGTACGCCACAAAGAAAAGTGCGTTCTTTTATCGAGCCCACACTCTATACGGAAACATTTTTATAAGTAGTAAGGATATTCAAAAGTTGAAGTCTTAACCCTTTTTGGGCAGGATAAAGAGAGAGACCCCTTAAAATCTTAAAATTCATATTTTCTGTGGATTTCTCTAAAAACATCTTGTAGGTTTTCAAGAAAAATTGACTACTCGCAGGTCTTTGTGTGACATTACAAGTGGCATGGACAAAATATTCTGGTGAGCGTTTATTAACCCTCCACAGGCTGCCAAGCTTTGTAATTTTGTTGAAATGGGCTGTTTTCGGACGCACACAGCACCCAATGTGTACCTGAGAAATAAACATAATCTCCTTCGTTGGAAGTGGAATTCACCGAGGACCATTTTTGTAAGTAATAAGGGTATTCAAAAAACCAAGTGTTAACCCGTTTTGGGTGGTTTAAGAGTGATTCCCCCAAAAGCTTAAACAATCATGCTTTACGTGGATTTCTCTAAAAATGTCAAGTAGATTTTCAAGAAAAAACTGGTCCGTCGCAGATCGTGGTGTAACATTATAAACTGCAAGGACAGAATATTCTGATAAGCATTTGTTAACCCTCCACAGACTCTCAAATATCAACACTTTGATAAAATAGGCTGTTTTCAGCGCCTCACAGCCCCTGTACCTGGGAAATAAACATAACTTCCTCTCTTGGAAGTGGAAATCACCGAGGATAATTTTTGTAAGTAATAAGGGTATTAAATAAACCAAGCCTTAACCCGTTTTGGGCTGGTTAAACAGCGATACCCATCAAAGGCTTAAAAATTCAAGTTTTCCCTGGATTTCTTTAAAAACATCTTGTAAATTTCAAGAAAAAAAATGGTCATTCATAGGTCTTAGTGTGCCATTACATGTTGCATGGACAAAATATTCCGGTCAGGATTTGTTAGCTCTACACCAGCATCTGAACATCAAAAGTTTGATAAAATGGGCTGCTTTGAAAATAATGCCAATTGTTTTATTTAGTGTGTATTTTGTCCGTATACAAAATTTCTCACCCACATATACCTAAAAATGATTCAATGATACGATTGGACATGTTTCTCTCATATAAAACATGCATAAAACGTGAAAAAAGACTTGATTTATTGCATTTTAGGATTGCACATGTATATTTTTAGAAGATTCTCTGTCTGTTTTTAATCTTCGGCGTCAGTCTTTGATCTTGTTTGGAACGATCAGTAATTAACACCTTTTCGACAAAAGCCATCGAAATTTAAAATAAAAAAAATGAAATTTCACTAAAACTTTTTGCAGAATCGAGTTTTTCAGAAAACTCTGTCGCGATTGCGTGTGTCATTTTCAAAATTCCGATCAGAAATAATGAAATTATAAATATGTAGTTAGCAATAACAAAATTGAAAGCATGTCGACCAAACTTGCATGACGTCAGAACTCGATTCGGGTGAAATACTGCAGTCATGCACTGAAAGGTTGAGAAAAAGGGACGCTGATATCGAAGTAGGATTTAAACTGTCCATGGAATGGTCCTAAAATCAAGTTCATGTTTGCAGCGTTACTGCAAATAGGTTTCCCGTATTTCTTGTTAAAATGTTTTGGACCGCCTCACTTTATATTCCACCCTGCACTGCATGATATTGTTTATTTATTGGTGTTTAAGGTTTGTAAATAGTAAGGGTATTTAAAAGAATGAAACTTAACCCATTTTGGACTGAATAAGGAGAGATGCCCCTTAAACGCTTAAAATTTACATTTTCCGTGGATTTCGCTAACTGCTTGCTGAGGATTTTCAAGAACAATTTGACATTGGCAGGTCTTACAAACTGCATAGATAGAATATTCCGCTAGTCGTCTGTTAATCCCTCTACAGGCTGCTAAACGTCAAAATTTTAATAAAATCGGCTGTTTTCGGGCAGCAAAATGGGTATGCAATAGATAAACATGACCTCTTTTATCAGACTTAGAATTCCTGAGGGATAATGTATGATAGTATTAAGGGTATTCAAGGGAGCGCGGTGGCTCAGTGGTAGACTGTTGTACTTCTATGCTAGAGGTCCCGAGTTCGATCCCGGTCCGGGACGACTCACGTTGTGTCCTTGGGCAAGGCACTTTGGCCCGTTTGCCGACATGGGGGCACGATGTCCCCGTGTACTAAGGCATACTGCACGTCGATGGTACACATGTCTTCAACCTCTGTAACCCTGCCTGAGCGGAGCCTGAACAGAGTGAGAATGTTGAGGAGCTGACAGTTGCTCGTCGATGCTTGGTGGTTCTCTCCGGGTACTCCGGCTTCCTCCACCTCTAAAACTGTGTGACCTTAAACACCAATAAATAAATAAATAAATAAATAAGGGTATTCAAAAAACCAAGCCTTAACCCTGTTTTGTAGGATTAAAGACAGACAGCCCATGCCGTGTACGCTGCCTACATTACTTGTAAAAACGACCCCCCCCCCCCCCCCCCACACACACTAAATCTCCTGCGAGGTGCGGTTTCGGACCCGACAACCTGACGGTTCTGACCACATCAAATAACACACCTTCGTTGTATTTAGCAGCAAGAAATTTCCCCAAGAAGCAAAGACAAAATTACGTCTGCAGAAAATAATGGCAAATATTTTATTTAGCCTGTATTTTGTCCGTATAGAAAATTTCTCACCCACATATACCTAAAAATGATTCAATGATACAATTGGACATATTTCTCTCATAAAACGTGAAAAAACACTTGATTTATTGCATTTTAGGATTGCGCATGTATATTCTTAGAAGATTCTCTGTCTGTTATTAAACTACGGCGTGTCTTTGATCTCGTTTGGGACGATCAGTGATTAGCACCTTTTAAACAAGAGCCATGGAAATTGAAAATAAAAAAAATAATCAAATTTCACTAAAACCTTTTACAGAATCGTGTTTTTCAGAAAACGCTTTCGCGATTGCGAGTGTCGTTTTCAAAATTCGGATCAGTAAGCACGAAATTATAAATATGTTGTTGTCAATAACAAAATTGAAAGCATGTCCGTCAAACTTGCATGACGTCAGAACTCGACTCGGGTAAAATACTGCAGTGTGGTGAAAGGACGAGAATAAGAAACGCTGATATCGCAGTAGGCTTTAAAATGTCCATGGAATGGTCCTAAAATCAACTTTATATTTGCAGCTTTATTGCAAATAGGTTTCCCGTTGTTTCTTGTTGAAATGTTATTTCCGTCAAGGCCAGGTACCATAGAAAATTTGGAATACTGGGCAGTGGGATAGGGCACCTGCCCCATGAACAACTGCCTGCTATTAAAATTAATTAGCGGGGACACCCCCCACCCATGCTGTTTATTTTACCTAGGACACCTGCCCTCTGCTGTTTTTTTACCTAGGACACATGCCCCCCCCCCCCCTACTGTTAGATTAGATTAAACATATTTTATTTGCCACTTGACAATGCAAATCAGGATTGGAGGACAAGTGCTTACCACTTAGAAGCCCCTCCGTTCCTGTACGGTGACTAATAATTTACAATATGGCAGAAGGTATTCCATAAATAACAGAATCTAGCAAAATCTAAATATTATAAACATTATAGACAAACACAAATTAAACTGAGAGAGATGAGAGAGAAAGAGAGAGAGAGAGAGAGAGAGAGAGAGAGAGAGAGAGAGAGAGAGAGAGAGAGAGAGAGAGATCAAAAAAATAAATAGAATATAAAGAAAACATGAAATACAACATTAGATCCAGTGATGATGCCCGCCACCCACCCAATTGCATTCTATAGTATATTGGCCGTAATGGGAGTCTAAATTAACATCTTGATTACAGCCACTGAGCATAGGTTTTCACTTCTGGAGATGTTCACACAACTGTTTTTTCATCAAGTACACCTGTCCTGCCCCCGTTTGTTTGCTAACGGGCCCCTACCCATTGACCTTTCTATTTTTAGAAGCACCCGGGCCGACGGGGAGAGGGCGTTGTTGGGAGCATGGCTAGATTTTGCTATAAAATGGGGTTGAAGGAAGGTACCCTCAAATCTGGGGCGAAAGTGGCAAAAATGACAAAAGGCTAGCTCAACGTATGGTAACGGTATAAACTACAGTTGATCTGGGCGATGTCCAGACGAAAAATCATACCTTGGAGCCGGTTAGGCAATTTGGCACAAAAAACTCCGACTTCATGCTCAATCGCTGCTCTACAGTAGTCTACAACAGTCCTCAAGTCCATTCCAAACTGATAGAGTCGGGACGAATAGTACTCTCACTTTCCACGCGATGCGTGGTGTTCTTTACGCGGCCTCGACACTCGCAACAGATGCCAAAATGTCGACCAGGGTGTGTAAAACAAGTTCTGAAAATTAGATGTCGCTGCCTTCAGCGGTCTAGACACGCTTCATGTTTGTGAGAAGTGCAATTTTAATGTCTAATTGGCAAATTTTCGTTAATCGTTACCCGCCAAAAAACCTACTCGCCGCCGATTTCTTTTCACTTCAACTTCTGACGATTATCTTAGGTTTAAAGATAGTGTCATGATACCCCTCCCCCGCCGCTCTTTTGGAGCTGGTTAGGCAATGCGGCACCGAAACCTGGGACGTTATGCTCAATCGCAGCTCTACAGTCGCCTACAACACTGCCCGTGTCCATTCTAAACTGATAGAGTCGGGACGAATAGTACTCTCACATTCCAAGCGATGCGTGGTGTTTTCCACGCGGTCCGGACACTCCAAACAGATCCCAAAATGTCGGCCAGGGTTCGTAGAACAAGTTCTGAAAATTTCAAGTCGCTGCCTCCTGCGGTCTGAACACTGTTCGTGTATGTCTGAAGTGCTATTTTAATGTCCAATATGCAAATCTTCGTCAATCTTTTCCTGCCTGCCAGAAACCCAATCACCGCCAATTTCTCTTGACTTTAAACTTCTGAGATTCTCGTAGGTTTAAAGGTTGTATTGGGATCCCTGGTGGCTGTCTTAAAGAAGCAACTTCCATTTACAGTCATCTCTCCACCAGTCACACACAATTGTAACATTTAAGTGGACTTACTCCAGCGAGGAGGCACTGAAAGATTCTGCGCCCATTCCCGACGTCGTTTTTCGAACTGGCTTGAAAAGGAAGGATCAAATTCAAACAATTACCTCCTCTCTCCAAAACGCCATATCTCAGCCAATTCTAGGCAGATTTCCATGAAATTTTCACTCCTTGTTCATGAATAGTTGTGGCATCACTTTCCATGAAGAGCGACATGAATTTCGCATTTCGTCACGTCGAATTGGAAAAGAGCGTATGCGCAGGGATTTCTCTGAAAACATCTTGGAAGATTTTAAAGAAAAAATGGCCATTTGCAGTTTTTAGTGTGACATTACAAGTTGCATGGAAAAATATTCCTGTTAGTACTTGTTAACCCTCTACAAACTGCCAGACATCAATATTTTCGATACATTTGAGATACAATGGACCATTTTTAAATTGACACAGCACTCAGTGAGTATGTGTCAAACAAACATAACTCCTTTTGTCGGTCATTGACTTGTTGGACGACGATATTGACCTTAACTCACTCCACCGTTAATGATGGTTTTTACCTAAACAATATTTTATCAAACTGTGTCATTTGAGACTACTATCTTCACCTTTCTCATAACATCAATGAAGGAACTTCAGTGAGACAGTTAAAAACAATTCATCAGACACTGTGGGGTCATGAAAAATCATGGAATCTCATCGGGAAAAGCCATGATTCTCCAGAATCATAAAGTCTAGTTTTGTGTATGCTATTGTATTTAGTGTTGTTCATAACTTTTGCTACCTTACTGTTATTGTGAAATGTGTAAACATGTCATTTAGTGAATAAATACTGTTTAAACTAAATGTGTTTACCTCATAAGATGCCAAAAATTAACAAACATGCACTGTTTCAGGTTAATAAAGCATCCATAACTGGAAACAGTATGTTATTATGTTATTAAAACGAAAAGGGCTTATTTCTTTTTCTATTTCGTTTCGGCGATAAAATTGACAGCGAAAGTACCGCCCACCAATGCTCATGTAAAGAAAAACAGATTCGCACGTATGTTCGTCTGCTGTTCAAGTAAAATCGAGAAAAATATTAGGCACTCTGAATAATCTGACGATCATGGTATCAATGAAATATATCCAAAGTAGCTTGGTGTACCAAATGGTCACCACTCGTGGTGAAGTGGTGTTAACCGCGCGCCAAAGGCCCGCGGTTAACACCACTTCACCTCTCGTGGTGAACATTTGGTACACCAAGCTACTATGGGTATACTGTATATGTCCATTGGAAGGTATGATGTCCCGCGAGTGGAAGGTACAATAGAAAACAAGTCGCTAGATAGGATTGGGCTATTGTTAGTCTTTTGAAATCCATCTTTGCCATGTTTTGTCTACAAAAAAAAATCCTTATGTGTTACAACCGATAATGTTACAACGCCGCATAATGTTACACCAACGCAAAATGTTACAAAAAATGTAGTAAACAACCGATAATGTTATAAACTCCGCATAATGTTATAACTTTTTTCAACCCGTTATGTTATAAAAATCGACGCATAATGTTATAATTTTTTCAACCCGTTATGTTACAACAAATTAACCGATAATGTTATAACTTGTGTATACTAATTCCAGTTACAGCTATTGCAGATGGACTTTACCACTTACCATTTATTGCCGCATAAAGGTATGTAATATTTATACTAAAGGTTTCTGCTCTGGTAAGGCGAGGAGACACCCCCCCCCCCCCCCCAATCCCGGGGATTTATCATAGAATGACCTAGTCACATTACATAGACGCGGATTATCCTGGTAACTCAATCATGTGACGTCATTGCCATGATCATCCAGTGCCCAACATGGTGAAGGCAGGGGTGGTGGAGGAGGGGTACTATTTTATCCTGTTGGTACGTTTACCAACATGCGTAATCTCCGCTTCCAGAAATGTAGTGCACCATAGTCCCCTGACGCCTTTGGGGATGGGCAAATGCCTCTGTTTCTGCTGGTTTTGGGCATCTAAAACTCATTTGTCGCATATTTCTTAGTCATAAGAATATCTTATAGTTCATCAATTTGACATTTTAACAACTAACGGTGAACAAAAATGAGGTGGAGTTAAAAGAGGTTAAAAAGTTGGATGGAGCGAGGTACATACGGTGGATGTGGCAGGTTGGTAGTGTCGCACGGAAGCCGAAGAATAAGATGCGAGACTGGGTAGGAAGGGGAATGGGGTTTAGGAGAACTGAAAGGGGTGGGCAGGGATTAGGCTGAGAAAGAGAGAAGGTCATGGATTAGTACATCAGGGTGATTGTGTAGAGTAGGCTATCTGACAATACTATAAGAGAGTAGTGCTAGACGGTATGATAATATAGATGGTGGAGATGTTGGAAGAAGTGGAAGTGATGAATTTGGGATTACAGCTTCTGGAAAAGGCGGAATCACTAGAACAGGCAGTATAGGGAGAAGGAGGAGATTGTGGAGGAGGCGTTGTGTTGATGTTGGTGTTGTGGCGGTATTGGTGATGGTGTTGAGTAATTATGTATGTTGAAAATGAGCCATTTTGTAGGACCCCGGGGCAGCACCCCGGGAGTGACGTCATGTCACGTGACTGGGCGGTCATGTTGGGTTGTCATGATAGTGCACGTGGGTGGCCATGTTGTGATGTCATTATCATGAAAAAGGTGGTAGGAGTGCGTATGCGCAGCGCGTGTTGTTATAGGGACACGTGCCCCGTCTCACCCTTAACAACCCGAAAATAGATATCGAATTAATCCAAACAACCCGACAATCTTCAGGAAACTGTCCAAAACATTCCCGAAAACACTCCCGAATCCTGCCAGTACTGATTTAGTAACTCGCCAGAAACTCGAGGGACCGGGACTTCAGGAGCTCCAGTGGCAAGGGGCAGTAGGGCTTCGGGGACAGGGACGGCGCCTCCCCCTTCCAGTTTATCTCTCAGTTAAAAAAAGACTATTGTAATAAACCAACCATTATTGTAATAAACCCATTTCTGTGATAAATTACGCGTCCATTATATGGTCGGACATTAGGTAACGATACTATCCTATATTTTAAGGATACTAAACCCACGGAATCCCCCTTTTCGTCGTATGAAGCAGTGAAAGCTATGAAAATAAGCACGATGCGCGCAAAATCATACGTCTCAAAATGAAAGCTATGAAAATGAGCGCAATGAGTACCTCTTCATACGTCTCATACCCTCATTAAGGATACTATCCTACCTTTATTTGGGAGTGTTTTCGGGAGTGTTTGGTCAGTTTTCTGAAGATTGTCGGGTTGTTTGGATTAATTCGATATCTATTGTCGAGTTGTTAGGGGTGAGACGGAGCACGTGTCCCCAACAACAACACGCGTTACGCATACGCACTCCTGCCACCTATTGTCATGATAATGACATCACAACATGGCCACCCACGTGCACTATCATGACAACCCAACATGACCGCCCAATCACGTGACATGACGTCACTTCCGGGGTCCTGCCCCGATGTCCTACAAAATGGCTCATTTTCAACATACATAACTACTCAACACCATCACCAACACCGCCACAACACCAACATCAACACAACTCCTCCTCCACAATCTCCTCATTCTCCCTATACTGCCTGTTCTAGTGATTCCGCCTTTTCCAGAAGCTGTAATCCCAAATTCATCACTTCCGCTTCGTCCAACATCTCCACCATCTGTATTATCATACCGTCTAGCACTACTCTCTTACAGTATTTTCAGCTAGATTTATCTGCACAATCACCCTGATGTACTAATCCACGACCTCCTCTTTTTCTCACCCTAATCCCTGCCCACTCCTTTCAATCCTCCTAAACCCCATTCCCCTTCCTACCCAGTCTCGCATCTTATTCTTCGGCTTCCGTGCGACACTACCAACCTGCCACATCCACCGTATGTACCTCGCTCCATCCAACTTTTTAACCTCTTTTAACTCCACCTCATTTTTGTTCACCGTTAGTTGTTAAAATGTCAAATTGATGAACTATAAGATATTCTTATGACTAAGAAATATGCGACAAATGAGTTTTAGATGCCCAAAACCAGCAGAAACAGAGGCATTTGCCCATCCCCAAAGGCGTCAGGGGACTGTGGTACATTACATTTCTGGAAGCGGAGATTACGCATGTTGGTAAACGTACCAATCGGATAAAATAGCACCCCTCCTCCACCACCCCCGCCTTCACCATGTTGGGCACTGGATGATCATGGAAATGGCGTCACACGATTGAGTTACCAGGATAATCCGCGTCTATGTAACATGACTAGGTCATTCTATGATAAATCCCCGGGAGTTGGGGGGGGGGGGGTGTGTCTCCTCGCCTTAAGCAGAGCAGAAACCTTTAGTATAAATTTTACATACCTTTATGCGGCTATAAATGGTAAGTGGTAACGTCCATCTGCAACAGATGTAACTGGAATTAGTATACAGAAGTTATAACATTATCGGTTAATTTGTTGTTACATAACGGGTTGAAAAAAGTTATAACATTATGCGTCGATTTTTATAACATAACGGGTTGAAAAAAGTTATAACATTATGCGGAGTTTATAACATTATCGGTTGTTTACTACATTTTTTGTAACATTATGCGTTGGTGTAACATTATGCGGCGTTGTAACATTATCGGTTGTAACAAGGTGGACTGGCCGTATGGTCCACAAGGAAAATTCCCCGTGAACCCTCTCATACCTGTTGGTACGTGAAATTTCGTGAAAATGAACAAAAGGCGAGATGGATCTGATTGCATAGACTGTCGATATATCGAAATGTTCTCTTTGACAGTCCACATAGAGGACATTTCGATGTACCAGCAGTCTAGACTGGTCTTACCCCCCCCCCCTCCCCCACACCCCCTTTGGTGCATTCCCCGGTAACTTTTCTTGCCCCATTTCGCCCCTGATTCTTTTCCATTTTAACGTTCACCGAATCCAAACGTTGTAATTTAAATTTCTTCATAATATCCTATTTGCTTGCATATGTTTGGTCGAGGTGACATTTTCATCCTTCGTATGAATGTGTTTGCCTTTCTCCTGTCCATCTGTCCAAGAAAAGTATTTTGAGTGTGTTAAATTGCGCAGTTAAACTGTAATAGCACCATTTCTGCTAAAACGCCGTTGCATTCCATTCACTTGTTACCCCAACGTAGTCAAAATGGGCCACTGCTTTCACTAAGAAAAGCTACCAAATTCTTATGTCTGGCCAGTATGATATGGAGTTTCATTGGTTCCCTTGCCATGTTGGTGTCTCCGGTAACATCAAGACATACAGCACGACAAAACAGGCCTTAAACAAGCCTAGCACCGATCTTTTAAATTGTTTTAAGTGATTTCAAACTACATGTCGTTCAGAACATCAAATCTATGTGGCAGGTGAAACGGGATGCAGCACCAAATAGCAAGATCCATTGCTTCTGGACTTATATTCACGAAAAAGAGTAACCTTTGTACAAAAGATCCTGTAATTCTGAAACGATGTAATATCTTACTTCCTACAAGTATCTGGGAATTCCATTGGTTCAAATACGTCACATGCAGACTGCATATAAAACCATATACTGCCTGTCAACATCAATATACGCTGACAGCTATGGATAATCTCCCCTTTGTTCTTTGATTATTCAAAATGGCGGCAGCCGATATACGCTTCAAGTTGAAAGATTAAATGTTGGAAGCCCATATTTGGTCTGAAGTGCAGGTTAGGCAACTTAAAAGGCTTCATATTCTGTGGATGTATGTCATGTTACATTCGAAATGAAACTGTTTGGTATGTACGAATTTGCCTTGTTACAATTTATGGGAGAGTGCCCGTAGGCACTCTCCCATAAATTGTAACAAGGCAAAGACACGTGAACACATTGTGAGAATTCTCTCATTTAATTTTGATCGCCGCTGTTGTTATTAGTTCTGTGCATCGATGCAGCAGTCGGTAAGATATATTCGTTACACAGTTTGTTGGTGGCCTAATATGGTATATATGGTGTCCGTTAATTCCATATTGTCCAATATGGAATTAACTGACACCATATACACCATATTAGGCCACCAACAAACTATGTAACTAATAAAATTAGTCATGCCAGACTTGCACATTGTTTCTTTTTGGAGGAAGATATGAGACAAGAATGTTTTCCCTGTCAATATCGTTTGATTGTCAAACATATTCTCTTGGGAATGTATACTGATTCTTATATCAGAAGGCGATACATTAATGTACAGTACGGCCACCGTGGACTGGTCACTTTCCACGGGTGGGCAATATTTCCACGAACGCAATAATATCAGATTCCAAACACTAATTATAGGAATAATCATCAGAAATTTAATCAATGAAGCACCGGGTACAACCCGGTGCTTCATTAATTAACATTTTGCCGATGCTGATTTTATTACCTGGTAAAGGCATGCGTGGGCATCACTACCCCGCGTGGGAGCGCGGTGGCTCAGTGGTAAACTGTTGGACTTTTATGGTAGAGGTCCCAAGTTCGATCCCTGTCCGGGACGACCCGCGTCGTGTCCTTGGGCAGGGCACTTTATCACGGTTGCCTACATGGGGGCACGATGACACTAAGGCGTACTGCACGTCGATGGTGCATATGTCTTCAACCGCTGTAACCCTGCTTGAGCGGAGCTTAAACAGAGTTAGAATGTTGAGGAGCTGACAGTTGCTCGTAGCTGCTCGGTGGTTCTCTCCGGGTACTCCGGCTTCCTCCACCCGTAACACTGTCGCGGTTAGCCATTAGTATGTGACCTTAAACACCAATAAATAAATAAATATTACTACCCCCGCGTGGATATCGACTAATCCACGGCGACTGTACTGTACCATCTCTCAGAGAACGCCTTCACAGGATAAATTAGCATTAGATTATCTCGTTCCTGATGGAAATCAACCCTTTTTTTGTTAAGTTTTAATTGATTTTATTTTTTTTACTAGATCTCATATTCAAACATTTTCTGGACAACAGATTGGTTTACAAAGAATTAAGTCACTTATTTATATCAGTACTCACTGATATCATTGCTATTTAGTTCGCTGCCATTATAACGTAATTTTCTCATGATCTTTATCAAACATTTTACTTGGTAAAACTGATCTCTTCTGCGTTTCGATTTTTATCGCCACCATATAGCCCTGTGTGCTGATGTGTTGTAAAGCGCTAATGAATAAATAAATAATAAATAAATAAATTACAAATTGGTATTTACTGGGATTGTTCAAAACGTGATTCACAATATCTTGAAAAATGTTGTCTGCACAAATTCAGAATGCACATTATAGTCATCGTTTGATATGTCTAAATATGTATTATTATATACTTTATAAATAACCACATTTCTATTGGCTGAATCTTACACACGTGACTGGTTTTCAAAAATCTATGCACACCGGTTTTCCAGTGAATATCAACTTTCTAAGTATAGCTTTTGAAAATCCCCTCTCTAATTATATTTCAATCGACGTAATCTCTATAACTTTTTTATTTTTATGTTATTCTGCAGATGATAACTATTATATTGTTAAATAAAAGTATTTCTGGTTGATATAATTGAACTTTTAATTGACAAATAGAAGATTTGGGTTGTTTGTTTTTAGGATGGTGTATATAATACAACAGTTATGGACTTTTGTGATTGTGAATATGATAACGACTCGGTCAATATAAGTTTTTAGGTTCATATCACACCGTATTCACCACCACAAAAGTCCATAATTGTATATTAATTGCGGAGGGTGCAGCTCCTCCAACTTAAATTATAAAGATTGAGAGAAATGAGACAATCTCTTTCAATGCAGTGCGTATCGTCGTTTGATTGCAAGAATGCGGCATCTGCAATAACAAGCTCCATCTCTTCCGACCTAATATTCATAACAAGCATCTGCCTAGCAACCTTTGTACAAAAGATCTTCTAATTCTGACACGATGTCAAATGAAACATATCAGATTTACATATTATTTCTTATTGGAGTGAGATATGCGACCACAGTGTGTTCCCTGTCAATGTTTTTTGACATTCCAGCACATTCGTTTGGATTCAACTGATTTTAATTTTACCTTTTCAATTTTTTTCTGTCTTAATCGCTCAGTCCCTGTGTGTTTTTATAGACTAGTCAAACTCTATAATTATGAATGCATTGTAATGTGACCGCTCGAATCAATAGCATATCATTACTGTCTAATATATATATTTTATCCAAAAAATAGTTCTACTATTTTCATTTATCTACATTCAACCACCTATCAGCAAATAGGAAATGCAGAGTGATATACATATATATAAAGTTTTTTTTTTTTTTTTTTTTTTTGTGTGTGTGTGTTAAGCCCAAGAGCTCTATGAGGATTTTCGGCTTTAAACTACATTTATTATTATTATTATTATTATTTACTCTTCCTTTTCTTTTTTTTCTGGGTAGCGGCTGGAAACGGGTTAATAGGTCATGTCGCCTCCTGAATATGCTAATACCTACAGTTAAAACTAGAAGTCCTGTCACGAAATGCGCACAAATAGCACGTCGATCTGCGCGTTATTCTACGCGTTATGGCCCTAGTAAGGCTATCACATTCTGTACATATGGCCTGTGCACAAGCAATGTTTCAGCCAATGGACCTCCGGGTAACCCGGAGGTCCATTGGCAGAAACATTGCCTGTGTTTGCTATGAGTAACTAGGAGAACCTGCCGTGCTTTGTTTGCCATTCGATATGGCAATTGCGCGCAATTCCTACGCGCAGTTAAGCCTAGATAAGCGCACAGTTCGTTACAGGACCTATAGTTTTAACTGTATCTGTATTTTTTGTGTTCATTATACTTTTACATAACTGCATTCTTGGAATAAAGTTCTATTCTATTTTATTCTATTATATTCATACCACAATTTTATACTCACCTTTATTGGTGTTTTAAGCCACATGGACATGAGTGCAACAAGGCGCCATCTGCAATGCTAAAGCAATGCAGATGGCGTCTTGTTGCACTCGCGGAACGATATCTTATTTTTTTTATTTCAACGTTGGAGGTTATTAACTCAAAATAGCTCAGTATATTTTCTTTTGATCCGAAGATATTTGACCAATTAAAGTTTTGCTTATTTATGTTTTGCACGTGCTCCAGTCGTACACAATATTCAGCATCTTTTCGTGAAGGTTTCGAAATTATCCCTTCCATCAATGACGTAATTAACGCATTAAAGAATTAGAAAGCATTTGCAATATTGAACTGAAAGCATTGAACACGCGGATATTATGAATACATAAGGTTGTTGATTCCGCGGATGGTGCATTTTTCTGTTCGAATCAATCATGAGCAGGTTTTCAATAATGCAGATAGAAAATTTACACTTCACAAAGAGTATGCTCCAGAGAAAACATTTGTAAGTACACATATCTAATACTTTGTTTTTATACACCCGTTTCGAGTGGAGTGCTAGATCCACGGAGGCAGCAGGACTATTTTTTTCTGCTGTAGTACTTTCACGCGAGCGTCGGGTAATTCTGATTCAGTTCCGCATTGGACAGACATCCTTACTAAAGTCCAGTATTAAACAACACTACTAAAATACACGCGATTGCGGGTGTTACGTCGGAGTGAACTTATTGTAACCCTCAACCAGTCTGGTGAGTATGAATTTAAAGAAAGCATTTTTTCTCATTCTCGTCAAAGCGATATCATTTTGAAAGAAAATGGAAAATATCAATGACTCTTTCTTGTAATCCAAAATGACAAAAATGCATCTACTGTGTTTGTTATAGGCGCTTTACATGAGACAGATAACGGCGTGTGCTCTCAGATGACTCGATTACCGGAATTCGGTCCGCGTGGACGTGATAAGAATATTTCCGCTCGAATATCCAAATATATTCACAACTCGACACAGGCGCCAAATTATTGAATGTGTTGACACCCAGCATAGACAATTAGGCATCTGGGTCTGATCTTTTTTCCTGCCTGGTCTGGCCTGGTGCCAAAATGTCTCGAGCTGTCGAAACGTCCAATCAAATTCCCATGGATAATAACAGAACAAATTACAGGAAGCGTGTGCCCTTAAATCTGATTGCCCTTTTAACCCTTTACCTAACGTAACGTCGAAAACCGGCCAGCGCTATTCTCAAAAATCGCCAATTAATTTTCATTATTTTTTCATTTTTTGTCTCAAAAACATAGGTTATGACCCCTCGTTGGAACGAGCTCGTCGAGCTCGTTCCAACGAGGGGTCATAACCTATGTTTTTGAGACAAAAATGAAAAAAATTAGTTATTCAAGAATTATTTTTGCAAGTGTCGTCTTCTTTTCAGGTTAGGTAAAGGGTTAACACAACATATACTAATGTGATCACAAAAGTGAACTCTGTCGCGATGAGAACGTGACACACTTACACCAGGGATTCTAGATTTCGTGCTAAGAAAACTCCGAACGAAATAGTATCCCAGAGACAATGTTTTCACATTTCGTTTTCGAACGGGGGGATTCTATAATGTTGCGGAGATGTAAGAGAACAGAAAATTACGAGTGAATCACGTCCCAGTCGCGAGCCGATCGATTTTTTCTGTCCTCCTTTGGGATCATATTAATGTATATTCAAAAGTATAGTTTAAAAAACGTGTTGGCAAAGTAACACTTTTTCGGGGGAGTAGAAAATTTGAAGTCTTTCCCATAACAGTTGTAGACTAGCACAATGTTACGAGGCGTTCAACCGCAATATACCCTACACGGGGTGTCACTGGCTTTGGAAAGTGTCGTTAAACTATAATAAATACATAAATAAATAAATACATTAGCCCAGAAAAAATATTCAGATCGATTCCTAAAAGTTCGAAAAATGTAAGATCTGGGACCAACACTATAAAACTTTTATAATTGTATTTTCCCGAACTGTATATTCTACTTCTGAATATAGATGATGGAAATGAATCATTAGCATTTTAAAATATGTGGCAATTTGCCAACTGGCAAACTGCCACATTTTTGAAAATGCTAATGGTACATTTCAATTAGTTATTTCCATAAATGGAAAATACAATTCTGAAAAATATAACTGTACAAGTTTTATAGAATTGGCCGTATATTATTATTATTTATTTATTAGTGTTTAAGGTCACATACTTATGCACAATGGCTAATCATGACCGTGACAGTTTTACGGGTGGAGGAAGCCGGAGTACACGGACAGAACCACCGACCAACGACAAGTAGCTGCCAGCTCCCCAACATTGTAGCTCTGGCAGGGTTAGATTGGTTGAAGACATGCGCACCATCGACGTGCAGTACGCCTCAGTACACGGCTTCATCGTGCCCCCACGTGGACAATGGGGTTTAAGTGCCTTGCCCAAGGACAGGGCGCGGGAGTCCGAATCGATCGCTCAGACGGTCACCCATCCGAGGACTAACAGGGCTCGACGTTGCTTAACTTCGGTGATCTGACGAGAACCGGTTACCGCAACGCCACCGAGCCCCCAGTTGGCCCCATATAAACACAACTTTGCAATAATAACTACATAAACTTTGTTGCACTCAATGAACGATATAAACCTTTAGAACACACCCCGCGGATTTCATAGCTTCTTTAGGTGATTACTGTCGACCAGCCACGGTCATTATACGTGACCCCTACACCCTCCTCATGGCGTCCATTGACACAAGTAAAATACGTTGGAAACGAATATACGAGAGATCCTCATTTACTATCCTCGGAAAGTAAATAATTCTTTTCTATTTGGTCACTCATGGAGAAAAACGGACACGCGTGGTTCCCTGCACCCCACCATCGGGGCATGGGGGCGACACCACTCCCGGTACCCCTAAAAATGACCTGTATTTATTATTATCTATCAAAACATTGCTTTTAATATCTTAGTTGAATGAGCGTGAAGCGTTCCTTCCAATAAGTACTCCTGTTATTTTATTTGAAAAGAAAGATAAAAATAACAATATTTATTGTGTCTAGCGTTGGGTGCATTGGTCGGTTTATCCAGTGGAAATCCGATATAGGTATACCAGCACTAAAAATCAAATATTCATGTTGGGATGTAGGGCACATGTATTTGCCCTCATCTTAGTTGCTATTTACGTTTGTATTATCTTGATGTCGCAATATTTCATTTATGAAATGTCGACCCAATGGCCGTTTTTGCGATAATTATGTCATACGTACAGTTAAAACTAGAAGTCGTGTCACGAACTGTGCTCTTATCTAGGCTTAATTGCGTGTGGGGATTGCGCGCAATTGCCATATCGAATGGCATCCAAAGCACGGCAGGTTCTCCTGGTTACTCATAGCAAACACAGGCAATGTTTCTGCCAATGGACCTCCGGGTTACCCGGAGGTACATTGGCTGAAACATTGCTTGTGCACAGGCCATTTGTACAGAATTGGATAGCTTTACTATGGTCATAACGCGTAGATCAACGCGCAGATCAACGTGCTATTTGTGGGCATTTCGTGACAGGACTTCTAGTTTTAACTGAAAGAGCGCGAAAGGTACTATTCGTGTTCCGACAAAATAGCTTCGAATGATTTCAAATGAAGGCTGGTTCGGGCCTATAAAATGTTTGATTGACACAATTTTATCGACACCCAGCTCTGCCGAAATTATTGCACATTGCCTATGTGCGGATGTTATCGTCTCACACTGTTCCTCTACTTGTGAACTTTCGAGATTGACTCATCGATACTCGGATGTGGATACACAGTGCACTAACACGCAAGGAAGTATGGTAAATCAGGCTTTAAAATCCCAGTCCACTTTCAGAAATGTCATTGCGAATAGAGTTACGAATCTAGGAGCCCAGAAATTTTGAGTTGAGAAAGGTCACATGTCTGTGCTAACCTGCACATCTCGCGTAAACTATCGACATCATGACATTGAGCTGTTGTCGTCAATGGGTATCGGATTCGGATCATGAGAACTAAAGTGTATCAATCGTGGAAAGGTCGCGTGCGTCCCATATACCGCATATGTTACGAACATACATGCAATGTGTGTATTTGCACACAAGCATGTCGTAAACTCAGATTTACTAATAATTTATGCGTCACGAATTGGTGACGACACGTGGATTAAAATATCTTGATTAACTAAAATGTCCACCTTTTGCCTAAAACACATAGCTTATTCCAGTGAGGGTCATTGGCGATGTTTTTAAGACGAAAATGAAAAAAAACTAATGCAGTTTGAATGGCGTTTTACTGTGTGTGAATAGCGTTGGCCGGCATTGACGATTGCGTAAGATGGGAGTTACAGGGTTCATCGCGATCGGAGCAGCAAGGGTGCCAAATGCTATGAACATCCTGGTGAGATGTTGGTTTGGAGACTAGAAGCCAAGAGGTTGCAACAAAGATCGATTGTGTCATTGTTTCATGCATTGTGCACGGATTTCCCTACCAGACCAAACACCAAAGTATCAATATGTATACTGGACTATTTCGTACATCCGAACCACGAATGTACAAATAGATGTAAGTGTCACTTTCTTCTGAAAGGTTGAGCAATTTATTCATATGGCAACCAAAGGTATTCAGTGTAGAAGTTTCGACATGGAGCAATGCAGAGATCTATTTGCAACGTACTTTCGATAATATTAGAACCAAAAAAGACAGGGTTTTCACGCACTGACATTGAAATTACTTGGAGCTATCGCTTTGACAATATCACCACTAAAATGAAATTGGGCATTTTCTGTTCTCAATATTATAGTGGTAACAGCTCACCGCGCAGTTATCTTAGCACCAAGACTAGATTCACAGGAGAACTGATCAGGGTGGACGAAGATAATGAATGAATGAATGAATGAATGAATGAATGAATGAATGAATGAATGAATGAATGAATGAATGAATGAATGAATGAATGATTTTATTCAGTAGTGCCACATGTATACAATCAAATCCAGCTTTAGCTACCAGGGACCGACCTGGGCATGCGCCAGTGCGTATTTGGTTCTGAAACATCAGGACCTGGCTCTTAAATCTCAGAAATAGGCCTCTCAGTTGGCGCGTAACTTCTCAAATCATATTTTGATATTCTTTCGATGGATAATCGAGAGAGACACTCTTACATGTATTATATATATGATTATCATTTATCATTGTTGTAGAGTGATTAAGTTAATACTTCAAGTCTTAATTACCAAGCATTAATCTTCAGTGTGGTTTCTGATCAAGTCTTGGCTGCCTAAATAGGCAGCCAAGACTTGATCAGAAACCACAGTGAAGATTAATGTTTGCTATAGTGTACTAAATGAAAATGATGAGAGCAATAACATACTTGCAGTGTGTGTTACAAACAGCAGTGTGACTCCGTAAATTGAAATCTAGCGCATGAATTGAAAAAATAGGCTCCGAGGCTAGAGCGTATTTTAAATAGTCCTGATCTGTCCCTGAGCTACCAGAGGGTATTCACACACTTCAATAACTTTCTCGACTAACGATCGATTCTAGGAACTCTGGCGGGAGAAACAAGCGCAATAAAATACTTTACCACCAAAGTCAAAGAGAATAGTGCTAACAATGCAGATTGAGGGAGAATTATAGTGTTCACAAATGGTTTCAAATAAATAAATATACATCTAAAACTCATTATACGCCATTGGAACCCACTAGTACAATAACAACCACACCCTACTCCTGTAGATACCTCACTGCGGCTACCAAAACACAAAATGGACGCCAGAAACGTTAATCAGCGACTTTTTTGTAGGTGTCCTGGAGACACGCATCGCTATGGTGATTAAGTCGCAATATAACCGTTCTCGTATGTTTCAGTAACAACAGACGTGAGACCTATCGTCCATTGTTAGTTCGATATCAATTTCCACTTTGATATTTTCCGCGACAAAAACGTAGTCTAGATCAATATTATATACTCTACTTATTGACGTCGAGTACAAAGAATTGCAGTGAACGAAACCGGTGCAGTGGTGCTGTTCCGTGCCACAGGCTGCAATACACGTCGGGATGACAGATTGACGGCATGTCAGGAATATCCGAATATAGTGAAGTATATATTGTTTGTGGTGGATATGGCTGATGGAAATGTCAAGGTATGCTGGTAGCTGTGAGGGATAGGGTACTTTTGTCAGGTGAGTTTGATCTTCACGTGGAACGAGATAGAAGAAAACTGAAAATAGGGTCCTGCAAAACTTCGAAATTCGATTCGATTTCGAATCTTAAGTTCCTATTTTGGTTCAATTCGAATCGGTGCCCGATTCGTTTCCATTCAAATCTTTTCACTGCAATATAGCTTTGCGTCAGCCATCTTCGTCGTTTCAGAATGTGTTGTTCTGGTGGAAATTGTACATCAACAATATTGAAAATAAAGACTGGGTGTAGTTTCCGCTATCTAAACAGAAACAATAAATGTGCCCATGCCACCAGCCACCAATCCCAGTCTCAGTGGACACTACTACTGTTGAAAATAATTTTAAAGTTTCCAAGCAATATCAACGATTTGCTGTTGCTAGCAGCGAACCCTGTGCAGTGCATAATACCGATGATTCTCGCACCCGTTTCTGTTTTTAACCCTTCACCCAACGTAACGGCCAAAACCGGCCAGCGCTATTCTCAAAAATCGCCAATTAATTTTCAAAATATTTTCATTTTTTGTCTCAAAAACATAGGTTATGACCCCTCGTTCGAACGAGCTCGTCGAGCTCGTTCCAACGAGGGGTCATAACCTATGTTTTTGAGACAAAAAATGAAAAAAATTTGTTATTCAAGAATTTTTTTTGCAAGTGTCGTCTGCTTTTCATGTTAGGTAAAGGGTTAAATTATAATGCTTTCTGGGTAGTATTCCAGCTACGACGAAGGCATGCCTTGGTGATGTAGTTGGAATATTTATTTTATCAGTCGGGATTCGAGATTCGATTCGAATTTGAATAATAGACCCGCTTCGATTCGATTTGAGAATCGACTGGAAGGATCCTAACTGAAAACGGGAGCACGCACGAGTGGAATACAGTTCGGACGTGTTGTGTTTTTCTTTGCTGTTTCTGCCAAACCTTTATCCACGGAAGAACTCACCACGAAACTGAAAGCTACAACAGCAATATATGGGAATGTAGAGTTACCTTTTCAGTTATCCTTCAAACGGACTTCTCCATTTTGCCGTCAACTCTTTACTCGTAATGGTGCCTGAGCCATAAGGCTCGGGCGCCAAACCCGACTAAACAAACGAAGGGAGATAATATGTAGGAACAAAGGTATATATAGAGAATCTATAATGTGTTACGAATTAATATGAAATGAGTTCACTAAATTCGATGTGAACAGATATGCATCGAGGCTCAGATCGATCTAGTGAACGAGATTCAGAAATTCCATATCAAATCGTGACGTATTTGATATTCATTTTATGACATTTAATTTAACTCCTTTCTTCTCTATGGTAACGACCAAAATCGGCCAGCGCTGTTCATAACAGTCAGCAACCAAAGTTTATCTTCCCAATTGATTGCATCGAAAACATAGCTCTGTCGAGCTCGTTCCAAAGGAGCACTATAAACGGTTTTTTCTAAGTACAAAATGTACCTCTGCTAATCCTATTAGATAAACAGTTACTGAACTCTAAGATTAAATTCTACATCCGAAACCACCTCAATCACAATATCGTCGCCCGAGTGCTAGAATGTTCTATGTCCCATAGGATACACAGAACATTCTAGCACTCAGGCGACGACGTGACAAAGTCCACGCTGCCTTCTCACGTTACTTTTTTATTAAGTGTGTTGCGAACTGTTCTAGTACACCTCACGTGTTTATGTTAACCCTTTGAACCCTGGTAGTATCGTCCACGTCAGTTCTGTGTCACAACTTGAAAGAGTCTATATTCGTTACTTGGGGGAAGGGCAATCAATATTTTCAACGTGCAGCCCCAAGGCTTGATTGTTCAACTACACAAATTCACTGTACAACTATCTGCTTTACGAATTCAGGTCGTATGACGACCAGGGCCCGAAAAACAGACATTCGGGTTCAAATTGGTGTGAAAATCCTATTTTCAAGAAATATGCAAGAATACATTTCGTCTCCTGAGTGCTAGAATGTCCTATGTCCCATAGGGGGCATAGAACATTATAGGACTTAGGCGACGATTTGTTGCAATATACTGTTTTATTATATGCTAGCCCGTGATAT